>CAJPEV010002397.1:9491-39299 GCA_905338385.1 Darwinula stevensoni | reverse complement strand
AAATGAGTGTCGAAATGAGAAAATATGTTACAGTAAGGACATACGAAGGCAAACCCACAGACAATTTTTTTTCGGCTGCATCGGTTTTTCAAAACAAAAAAAAATCAAAATTCACATTTCCGGACCCGTTTGGAAAAGATAATTTTGCTTAAAAGATAATTTTGTCTGGTGACGACACAAATTCATATATTCACAAAACCTGCCATAATTTTGAAAGTCCATGACATACTGATTCCTTATTCGCAAAAAGCATCGCCCTAGACTAATTCATTCAAATTTGGGAGGATTTTGAAAATATGGGACAAATACGTCCCTTGGTCCTGAAAGGGTTAAATATATACCTTAGCAGCAATTTACACGTGAAACATTCGGTATGACTAAGGTGACCAGATTTCTGTGTCGCGAAAATGGGAAGCCCAATAAATACTTCCCCTTGCCTCTTAAAAAAAAAATGAATATGAATATATTTCTTGAACCGACGATTATATTTATTATTTTCAAAACATGAATTAGAAATGTTATTTATTTCTGCATCCAAAGTAGCACAACCTGCCCTGAAGTTGGGGGGGGGATTGAGAGTTTCGGGAAAGTTATCTTGAGTTTTCTTTCAAGTGTCTCCGAATGCAAGAGGGCGTTATCAAATTCCTCTTCTGATAACACAGAAGAGGAAAACGCGAAACGATGTCGAACACGCGAACATAGAAAATAAAAAGGAAATTTTTCATTGAATGCTGGAAACAGTATTTAAGTAATGAATGATGCGAGTGCATTCAATATTTGAAACAAAGCTAAAGATGAACAGATTTAATTTCGGAATTAAGCCCAGATTTCACTGTGGAGACATGCAACTGGAAATTCGTTGACCGTTATTCATGACTTTCACCAGAGTTGTGGTCCTTCCGTTTTCGAAAAAAAATTTCAGCAGTGTCACATGTGCAGGACGCTTTTGTGACACTCTCACTTTACTGCAGCGAGTAGTCACATGTGACTGGCGTGACCCACACCATTCACTCCTATCAATGCCCTTTTCTTGCCTCGCTTTCTGGTCGTTTGCTCGAGATCTCCTTCTGCGTCCCCCACCATACTATTACGAGCAGGGTCTTTTTTTTTGTAGTTTATTTTTTGCAAGAGGAAGGCCCGGCCTCCACAAAAATTCTCTGGAGTCACTCACTCATACAATTCGAAAATATCTATATCAAATATCTGAAAGATGTCTCCGAGAACCATTGGATCCATTCTCGATCGACGCAAAACGAGCTAAGTCCGGTTCCCGAAAGTGGACTCCTATCCAGAATCGCGGACGGGAGGCCAGATCCTTAAGGCTTCACCTGACTCATAGAAGACAACTACAAGAGTATCACATTGTTGACGCAACATAAAAGCAGACAATAGCAGTGGGGCCGACCTCACCGTCTGCAGTGCACATGAGCAGGTGCTTGCTACCATGGCATTAGGCTTCTTATCAGATAGTTGTTCAATTATCCGAATTAGCATTGCCAATTTATAAGTGCGCAGTTGCCATGGATAAAAAAGACAGAAGGTATGCTATTCGTAATCATGATATCTGCTAGGTTTAGCTCGATGCGATATTATTGATATTTAGGAGAAGTTCAGAAACTATCAAGGGCAGAAATTCGACCGTCACGTTGTCCTCTCTTCGACATTTCCAAAAGCGGGACGTTTGGGCCTACTTCATCGGGGGAGGCACCAGGACATGTGGTCTGTGGTCAGTGGGACTGTCCCGCCTAAGTCTGATCGCCATAAGTATGATGCAAGTGAAACCTTGTTCATTCACAAGTTCCCTGAAAGCACATACACATTGGACCAACTCAGGGACAACAGTGATGACGTAAACCGACCTCATTCCTGGTAGCACACCCCGCAGCTCGGTTGCAACCCGGATACAACCTTAAGGTTTCCGCTACCTCCTCAACAACTGCACGCGTGCGATCCACCTCCTATCTGTCGCTGTAGATGTAAGGCTGGTAGAGTTACTTACCCTAAGCTACGGAGTCCGCCTCTTCCAGTTACACTCTCTACTCTATGCTCTATGCTCATAGAACTCTTTCCAAAATAACTCACTTTTTTATCCTCACCCAATCTAGAGAAGCCCCAATTTGAACCATGCCTCATCCACGATTAACAGGAGTCTCCTTGGACTGCTCAACTTGTTTAAACAAATGATCTGAGAGATTCGAGTGTCTTCCCTTACGCTCTGTGGGGAAAATCAAGCATAGCATGAAAAATACTGAAGTCTTATATTAAGGAGTCGCTCCATGATGCCACTGAAATAGCCGCTACATAGTCAGGAATTAGATTAGAACGAATCTTCCCCATGCACAAAGTCTATGGGGAAGTTTCGTTCTCAGGAAAAGCGATAAGCGAGAATATCGGGTGGCGCCATATGACTGTACTTCCCGTTTGCCTTCAGTGCAGTCACACAAGTTATCAATCCGCTTGACACGTTCTGATTCATGATCTGATTCGACTTGGACTCGCGCATGTGCCTAGGCATTGTCTTGGGTGCATTCAGTCGCACCTTCAAGCGATCCCTCAAGTTCTTGATGGGATTGGGATGAGATGATTGCGAAGTCAATCCATGAGTTCTGATGGTTTGGGTTCTGAACGAATTGCAATGCTTTTTGCCAGTGTGCTTTGGATCAATGACAGAAATTTGGGTGACACAGTTAAGCATTGAGTTCACCGTCTATCTCGCACAGATTCCCGACTCCCTTCTGCCACCTTACAAGTCATCAGAGATTCACCCCGATGCTCGATGCTGGGTTGGACCCGGCATGGCTTCTGGCAGTTTCCAGCACCGCTCACATCCAAATCGCTCGATTCCAGCTCTCGCCATGAGAATACATTCATGAATACGATTCCACTAGTGTAACTTGGTGGTGGAACTACGTATACTTAACATAATTATGGTGTCATGATACACCGATTTATTAATAATAAAAACCGAAAAATCTCAGTGCTTATAGTTTCAGTTCCCCAACTTTATACGAATTCTCAATACACAAAAAACTATATAAATAAACAATTTATGCTAAGAATGTACGATGTGAATTAAACATTGCTTAATTTTTACAGAAAAATGGCTTCATCAGTTGATCTTCCTTGGATGGAGGATATCCGGACAAAACTGGTCGAACTTTTCGCGAAAGACCATCCAGAAGATCTAGTTCGAATTCTCTTTTATCTGGATGAGGAGGATAAGACATACAAAGATGACTCCGGAATTCCTCCCGTTTGGAAATCCTTGAAAGCCACCATGGTTTCGGACAAGGCTTTCAAAGTATATGCCGATCGTCTGGTCGAAGACACGAAGAAGGCCGAGAAGGACGAGGGATTTCGAAAGGTTATGGCTCATCTGTGGGACGAAATGATGGAATTTTCAGAAGAACCCTTGCCAGAAAGTCACGCTCAAGGGTTTGCCCTGGTCCGACTCGCCGACCGCGACGTGAGCCAGACATCGGCCTCCATGGGCCTCGCCAGAGCTTGGTCCCAGATCCCAGCGATCAGTCGCGCTCAGATCCTGGAGCTCATCCCGAAGATCGTGACGAATAAGCAGGTCGTCTCTGCCGTGGATGAAGTGGTCGGTCTGGTCAGCAAAACTGGTGGCGCTGTCGTGATGGTCGGTTTGGCTGCGATTTATTTGGGCTACGAAGCATGGAATAATATGCGTCGTTGGTGGAAAGGTGAAATTTCGGGGAAACGTTGTGCGAAGAATATGATAGATGCAAGCTTTACCATCGGAGCTGGAGCAGCTGGAGGTATCGGAGGAGCAATGTTGGGATCGGCTGCTGGTCCAATCGGAACGTTCGCAGGTGGAGTCATCGGTAGTGTAGCGTGTTCTTCGGTGGTGAATTTTCTCATCGACAGATTGACGCAAACATTGTTTGGCCTCCCGAAGGAAGAAGCTGTGGAAAATGCGTACAGGTATCTTGGGGTGAAAATGACGGCTTCGAATCATGAGATCAACACGGCCTTCCGACAGCTCTGCCTCAAATGTCATCCAGATAAACCGGGTGGAACCAAAGAAGACTTTTTTATTCTGCAAGCGCACATGGGGGCCATCAAATTGGCCAGGGGAGAATTCTAACAAAACTCTACCATTGGAGATGGATTGAATGCTTTTAGTCATTTGGGATTTACCACGATGAAATAAATTAGCTTCAAAATTTATCTTCAAAATTTATCAAGCAGTAGATATTTTAGGTAGAGACTTTCATTCCTTTGGCACAGCGCATTTTCCAGAAATGACGATGCATAAGGCTGTGAGGAAGGGAGGTTCAGAGTCTGAGCACCACTGATGGCATCCTATGTGCATTCAAAGAACGACCGTCTCTGGATTTATCTCCATCTCTGGACAAACTCGACTGTTCATGAACGAGTTTTGGATCACTTGGGAAACTGATGACGAGCAAAAACATTTTTGCTAAAACGAATGTGGGAAATACCATTGTTCTTTCATGAGGTTAGACATTCAAAGTTATTTCTTTTTTTTTTCTCCTTCATTTGGAAGCTGGAACCACTCAGGCACTTAGCTCTGCCCATCCAAGCATTCTACATATGAATCAGGGCGACTGATAATTTTTCACATGCAGGTCACTTCGCCAGTGACTTCTTCCTGAGAACCACTTGTATGTGCTGTTCCTTGAAATTAATATTTAGTAACCACAGTAGGAAAACACTAAATTATCCTGGACCTAATTAAAAAATAGTGTCACTAAGGCCATACAAATTCTCCTTTGCTTGCTGTGTCAGGTAGTGCAATAGGGCATCAAAAGGTCCGTTTTTATGAGGAGGCAATATAAAAAATAAATGACAATTTAACATTTAATCATTTTGAAAAATACGAAATTGCTTGCTAAAATAGCATTCATCGTACCAACATTGACCTAACGAGAAGATTAAGGCGTAGAAAAAGTTGCAATTCATTCGCAATCGCATTTCATGAGTCTGCCGCTGATCGCTAGCTGCGTTATGCATAACCCTTCAATTTTATGATGAGCCTTGAACCTGAGAGAAAAATGAAAGCCGCCCTAAGATGACGCCGTTATTCTGGGTTCCATGTCGTCAGTGTTATAGTGTTGGTGTTAACGTTCGTGTCAGTGTCGGTGTTGGTGTTAACACCGAAGCTGGTGGTTGGTCCCTCTCAACACTAACACCGGGAAATAACACCAACACCCGATTTGAACTCACCTAATACCAGACAGGCATAAGCCCCGTGAGAAGAGGAAGGCTTCTGTGGGCTTTGCTGCCCTCCCTCTTTCTTGGGGTTCTCTACAACGCAGTGTTTTAACTCTGCTTCGAGATACCGTTACAGATATTTTTGGAAATTTGAGTTCTTGATCTGGAAATCTAGCACGGTTGCCTGAAAACCACTCGTCTATATCAGGCCAATATCTCTCTGAGAGAAGGGAGGCTGGGCGGGGATCGGGTCGAGAACAGCGAGCACCTGAGCATAAGGAGTACTTGCAAATGGGCGATGCCTCTGAGGCCCCTCCCCCCTCCTCCTCCTCTCACGTTTCTCAACAGAATTCCTCTTGTGCCAGCCAGAAACATGCTCACCGCCAAAAATAAATGAAAATCAAAGATGGCGTTCGACGATACCGATGAAACATGAAATCCATACAGCAGCGACCTAAAATCGTCAGGGGCCCTCTAAACTGTAATCGGTACCTAGTCCTGCGAATCGATCGCAGAGAAGAATGTTGAAAGACACTTGCGAAACTCTCTAAAAGCTGCAGAAAGAGGGTTGAGGGTAAGGCAGAACATTGACTCAACATTGATTGGATGTGGATTGAGTGTGCGACTGTCGAGGGTTGAAGGTGAACATGGTTTGAATGTTGAATGTTGTCATATCGCATTGTGGATTCCAATGGGAGAATATTCGGAAAACACTTCCTAGATGTGGCATCTATGTTAACCCCTCTTAAAATGATGAGAAGGTTGACCTCTCTCGTGGGTTTTCGGAGTGCTATTAACCTACCACACAACATGGCTCCAATATTGAAAAAATGTGACTTCAACTTTGAGTCGCAGGACGTCTGCAGTTAGGTATTGAGTACTGAATTCTTTTTAGTAAGGAAACAAATATATGGACCATTTCTAATTATCGTACGGACACCCTCGAACAGATTGCAGCATCCATTTCTGAAACGAATTAAATGCCCAGGTTTAGTATGGGCATATAGAAGTCTATGTGATAAAAGACATGCAGAGCACGCGTAATCTCCACATGCCACATCGGCGCATTGGTTCCAAGGTAACTTTTCAGGTATCAAAAAACCCGCCGCTTCAATGACAGGAAGAAGCTCATATTGTAGCTTCCCAGCTCAAGGATTTTCAACTTAGTTCCTTCGGTCCGGCTCCCCGGTGGCCTTATCAGAAGCCAATATCCAGGATCAATAGACAAACACGTCCATATTCACGGGGTCTCTGCAGAAAAGATGCTGAAGGTGAAGATATCTGCTGGTCCTTCCTACAGCGTGGGGACCCAGCCATCACGCGACACCATCAGCCTAATCTCTATTTTTTTTTTACTGGAGAGATTCCTTACGTCTGTTTCCCACTCATACAACTTTGAGTTTCATAAGAAGAACAGAATGGGAGAGAAATCAGATTGTACCGATATTCCTAGGGTTCTTTTTGCATGTACATCATGTTGCATGGCAATTAACAGGAATGTGTCCACAGGATAACAAGGGAAAAGCTACATAGCCATTACTAATCCATTCCCAGATATCTTGAACTTATCAGTGTCGCTGGTTCTGTTAGACATTGATAAGGTTACCAGGGCCAACAGAATGGAATTTCCATCAGTTCCACTAGCCATCACTAGTTCAATGTAGCCCAGTGACGCTCTCGTGCGATTCTATATATCATCAGTGTTATTGTGGAATGTTCAAGGTTCAAGGTAGTTAGTGATATCAAGAGGCGATTTCGCCCGTTTCGATATCACGTGTCGAGGTCGAGCGTTCCTTAATTTTAGGGTAGGCCTATCCCTCTTAAAGCTAAATATTTTTGTATTTTTGTTTTTTTTTTGTTTTTTGTTATTTGACTATCCTAGTTGCTTACTGTCTAGTACCTAACGTCAGCATTGCCCCCCACCTTTTTGCCTGTCCATGAAAGCATCTAGTTTCTTCTTAAAGATAGTCACAGCGCGGGGCAGCCACTTCTTCGTCATCTAACGCATTCCACGCGTTCACCACTCTGCAAGTAAAAAATTCCTGTCTCGACCTGAACCGCACCTGCGGTTTGCGCAACTTAAGTCGGTTACCTCTCGTTCTCTTGCTGTCATCAAACTGGAAAAACCTACCACACTCGACATTATCTATTCCTTTAATTATCTTGAAAGCCTGGATGAGATCGCCCCTCCTTAACCTTCGTTCGAGCGAGTACAGTCTCAACACTTCTAAACGCTTCTCGTATGATAGTCCCCTAACCTCCTTAATCATTCTTGTGGCCCTCCTCTGTACTCCCTCGAGCGCCAACAAATCGCCCTTATTTGTAGGCCTCCAAAACTGGATGCAATATTCCAGCTGGGGTCTTATCAGCGCCGCATACAACGGAAGAATAACGCGAGATGTCCTACTTGCAACCGACCGACGAATGTAACCTAGAATCCTATTGCATTTGGCCACCGTCGCTTGCGCGTGCGAGGAAAACTTGAGGTCCTCATCGATAGAAACACCTAAATCTCTCTCTCCGTTTGCCTCATCCAATTTAACATCGCCGAACGTGTCGAGAGACCTACCGTTGTTTCGACCGACGTGGAGAACTTTACACTTACTTTTATTAAACCTCATGAGCCATTTCTTGCTCCACTCGTCCAAAAGACTTAAATCTCGCTCGGCACGAGCCCTATCCGCCTCCCCCCTTATGGTAAAACGTATCTTTGTGACGTTGGCATATTTACTTATCTTACCCTCTACGCCGAGATCCAAATCGTTTATGTAAACCAAAAACAGAAGCGGTCCAAGGACCGAGCCTTGAGGGACACCGCTTGCGACTCCGACCTCCTTCGACGCTTCCCCATTTATCACCCGTTGCTGCCAACCTGCCTGCCAACCAGCTACTGATCCACTCGCTCGTCCTGCCCTGGATCCCGTGCGCCTCCAGTTTGTGGTAAGGAATGTGTGGTAAGAATGATTAAGGTGACCAGATTTCTGGGTCGCAAAATTGGGAAGCCCAATAAGTACTTCCCCTTGCCTCTTAAAAAAAAATATTAATGCATTTGTTGGACTGGCAATTGTATTTATTATTTTCAAAACATGAATTAGAACTGTTACTCGATTGCGCATCCAGAGTACCCCATCCAGTAATAAAGTTGGAGCCCAGTCAAAAATTATAATTGGCTTAAGGTTGGGCCATAGAAGGGGGAGTTGGCGGAAGGTCGGGCAATAGTCGGTAGCCCGCACATCTATGCCCCATCCATAGGCCACCCGTGGGGTGTCTCCATATGAAGGGTTCCCCTGGCGGCTGCGACCTACAGTCATGTGACCATGCACGAGCCGTTGATGCAACGCACAATGCTTTTCATCTGACTTCGACACGAAGTGTCGTGATTCAGATCAATGACGACCGACTCGAGTGGAAAATACTGTAGACAGGATACACTAGATTATAATATATATCTACCTTACGCCAATGGAGAAAATTATAAGATACTTCTCATGAATAATTAGTACTCTGCAAAATCGATGTTTCCTGGAAGAATGAGGAAACTCAAATCGTAATCAATATTCAGGAACAGATTATATCGTCGCGGTAAGATAACAGAGAAGAAAAGAGCATGCGGTCCCGCTAGGGATGATTGACCCCCTGAATGGTTCTTCATTCATGCGTGCCGCGTCAGCCGCTAGATGTCTCTAGCGAGCCCCGGGTGTTCTTATATTTTAGAAATTCAAGGAATTGAAATCTAAGCATCGATCGCAGAGTAAGATTATATAGAAGCCTTTTGTAACCCTAAGCTATCTGCGTCAGCCGCTAGATGTCTCTAGCGAGCCCCGGGTGTTCTTATATTTTAGAAATTCAAGGAATTGAAATCTAAGCATCGATCGCAGAGTAAGATTATATAGAAGCCTTTTGTAACCCTAAGCTATCAGAAGGTTCAGTGATTTACGTATTCTAATATGGCGTCTGGAACGGCCCCTGATCATGACAAACGCTCCTTATCATGCGGCCTAATCACATATCACATTTCACTTCCCCTTTGCATGAACCTTAGGAATCGCTCTGCACAGACCTATCATAACCCTATCAGCCCTATCGCTTGTCACCAGGGCGCCTGATAAGGCCCTTCCGGCCAGCCGGCACCTGGAAACATCTTTCCTTCCAATGGGGCTTCTATCCCCTAACTCAATTCCGATAGGATGTAAATGTTAATGTTCAATTAGAAACCGTAAATACACTAGATCAAGGGTGCCCAAAGCGATGGTCTGCAGGCCACCTCCTAGGGCACTCCTGCACTAAAATTAATTCACGTAATTGCAAGGAGGAACAAATCTCCTAACCTCGTGAATAAGTGGAACTAAAGTTAACCAGCCCCGACTCACTAACCTATTAAAGTATGAGGTGATTTTCAGTAAAAGGCCGCTTTGTCTTTGGATTTACCTAAAATGTAAAAGCTAAAACCTGAAAACGGAAGGGATCCAGGCGCGAAGACGCACCTTAGCCATGGGACACCTTCCCATGGCTACATCAGCTCCACCAGGGTCTTGTACTTTGCCAGCCCTGGTGTTGGGAAGATCTCACCACGGTGGGCGGGAGTCATGTGTTGGTCCACCACATGCGGGGCACACTATGCATTTAGCTCCTATTTTTATTTAAAAAAAAAACATCAAAAAGCGGAACGGTCTACCATTCCTTCAGTGGCAAGGAGATCTCACCGTTCAGTAATAAGTATGACTCTATCCCTGAGAACCATCAGGAAAAACTTCAGTTAAGACAGGTCTTCTTAGACTAGTGAATGAAACTTGTAAAATATTATCCTGCACTTTCCGGCATATTTTTATTGTTTGGCCNTACTTCCCCTTGCCTCTTAAAAAAAAATATTAATGCATTTGTTGGACTGGCAATTGTATTTATTATTTTCAAAACATGAATTAGAACTGTTACTCGATTGTGCATCCAGAGTACCCCATCCAGTAATAAAGTTGGAGCCCAGTCAAAAATTATAATTGGCTTAAGGTTGGGCCATAGAAGGGGGAGTTGGCGGAAGGTCGGGCAATAGTCGGTTGCCCGCACATCTATGCCCCATCCATAGGCCACCCGTGGGGTGTCTCCATATGAAGGGTTCCCCTGGCGGCTGCGACCTACAGTCATGTGACCATGCGCGAGCCGTTGATGCAACGCACAATGCTTTTCATCTGACTTCGACACGAAGTGTCGTGATTCAGATCAATGACGACCGACTCGAGTGGAAAATACTGTAGACAGGATACACTAGATTATAATATATATCTACCTTACGCCAATGGAGAAAATTATAAGATACTTCTCATGAATAATTAGTACTCTGCAAAATCGATGTTTCCTGGAAGAATGAGGAAACTCAAATCGTAATCAATATTCAGGAACAGATTATATCGTCGCGGTAAGATAACAGAGAAGAAAAGAGCATGCGGTCCCGCTAGGGATGATTGACCCCCTGAATGGTTCTTCATTCATGCGTGCCGCGTCAGCCGCTAGATGTCTCTAGCGAGCCCCGGGTGTTCTTATATTTTAGAAATTCAAGGAATTGAAATCTAAGCATCGATCGCAGAGTAAGATTATATAGAAGCCTTTTGTAACCCTAAGCTATCCGAAGGTTCAGTGATTTACGCATTCTAATATGGCGTCTGGAACGGCCCCTGATCATGACAAACGTTCCTTATCATGCGGCCTAATCACATATCACATTTCACTTCCCCTTTGCATGAACCTTAGGAATCGCTCTGCACAGACCTATCATAACCTTATCAGCCCTATCGCTTGTCACCAGGGCGCCTGATAAGGCCCTTCCGGCCAGCCGGCACCTTGAAACATCTTTCCTTCCAATGGGGCTTCTATCCCCTAACTCAATTCCGATAGGATGTAAATGTTAATGTTCAATTAGAAACCGTAAATACACTAGATCAAGGGTGCCCAAAGCGATGGTCTGCAGGCCACCTCCTAGGGCACTCCTGCACTAAAATTAATTCACGTAATTGCAAGGAGGAACAAATCTCCTAACCTCGTGAATAAGTGGAACTAAAGTTAACCAGCCCCGACTCACTAACCTATTAAAGTATGAGGTGATTTTCAGTAAAAGGCCGCTTTGTCTTTGGATTTACCTAAAATGTAAAAGCTAAAACCTGAAAACGGAAGGGATCCAGGCGCGAAGACGCACCTTAGCCATGGGACACCTTCCCATGGCTACATCAGCTCTACCAGGGTCTTGTACTCTGCCAGCCCTGGTGTTGGGAGGATCTCACCATGGTGGGCGGGAGTCATGTGTTGGTCCACCACATGCGGGGCACACCATACATTTAGCTCCTATTTTTATTTAAAAAAAAAACATCAAAAAGCGGAACGGTCTACCATTCCTTCAGTGGCAAGGAGATCTCCCTGTTCAGTAATAAGTATGACTATCCCTGAGAACCATCAGGAAAAACTTCAGTTAAGACAGGTCTTCTTAGACTAGTGAATGAAACTTGTAAAATATTATCCTGCACTTTCCGGCATATTTTTATTGTTTGGCCAGATCAAGTTCACTGGTCATGACGCTCAGGGTGGCACTCCTTCACATCGGCTGCCTGCTGGCTGCTCTCGTCAGGTTCAACAGCTGCGCGGACCCGAGCGGACCTCCACAGAAACTTGGCAACATAGACTTTCTGGGTCAGAGTTATGACATTCTGTACGGCAATCCTCACGGGGATCTCAGCGACCCAGGATTCAAGGTTCGACCCGTGATCAACCTATCCTACGACAGTAACACTTGGACGGCTGACGGCAAAAGGTTACTGCCAGACTACGTGGAGTCTCTGCAATATGACTCCTGTAGTTTTGCGGTGCAGTCGACTGAAATCACAGGGATGGAAAGCTACCTGCAAAGTTTGTCCGTGGACGTCAAGTTGGAGGGATTGCCAATCTCTGGGATTGCCATGTTCAGTGGTAGCTTCGACTATAAGAATCTTAACAACAAGACCTTGAAAGACCACAGAATCTTCATAGAGTCTGTGGCCAAGCAGCTGCAGTTTGAAGCAGCTGTGCAGACAGGAGCGAGACTACATTCTGGCTTCGTCGATGAAGTCACACGCTTACCATTGGACTACGACGAGGACGACTACCTGAGATTCATCTCCTTCTACGGCACGCACTACAGCAGCAAGGTCCGAATGGGTGCAAAGGCCGTTATCCGGAGCGAGTTCGACGAGGTGAAGATGTCTGAAATGCACGAAAAGGGCTGGGATTTGAATCTGGCTGCAGCAGGGTCCTTCGGGGGAAGCAGGACGAGTTGTGGGATTATTGGGATTCACGTCAATGAGACACTGACTAAAGAGTACGAAAGCAGGCGCAAATCGTTCAAGAGGATGCACCTCGGTTGCGAGGCCACTGCCGATGGCCAATTGATTACGTCGCCCTATCCCATTGAGTATACACTGCGCCCTCTGACAGAACTGCTGGATAGCAGATATATTCAGGACATGAAGGAAATCGACTTGAAGGCGATACGGATCAACTTGGAGCAGGCTGTCAAAAAGTATACAGGTGATGGTAGCATGCTTCCAACACCTGACCGGACCCTCACTCAGATGAAGTCATCAGAATCTACCGTGAAAGGTTTACAGACGATCTCTTGCCCCCCAGAGCATTCCTTATTATCCTGCAGCATGAGGTACAACGCGTCGGAAGCGCAATCCTACAGATTTGCCCACCCCAGTGAGCGGCAAAAAGACACCTGCGTATGCTTTTCTAAGTTGGCAGCTCAGTGCATACCCTGGTGCACCAAATCCACCATCGAGCTCGAGGTTACACTCTCGAGTCGTATCAAAGCGAGATCACAAGACGATCGGGTCAAAACGACTGCAATTTGTCCCTTGGGGTCTAGGGTAATCGGCTGTCATATCAACTCAAGCCGCTTGTACGAAAACCGGAATGAGTATTACACAGGCTACTACCCAAAAGACGATCAATCCGGGTGTGTTTGCTCGTACTACTACGATGCGGAGACGTCCTGTGTGGCCTCTTGCTCACGCCAGGTGCGAGCGGACCGCCACGAAATCAGGAAGAATTATGGGGTTGGCTTCATCACCGTGACGTGCTCAGAGTCCAACTTTGTCATGGGCTGCGGCGTGAATCCTGCTGATGGCAACAATGCCTGGTATCGCACGGCCTGGGTCGACTCGATCAACTCTTGCAAGTGCTACGACGAAAAGGGCGCCACTTGCTACGCTATCTGCGGACAGTTCAATTCTTCGACCGAACGGAGTTGGCTGCGAGGGAGATGGGTTCAGGAACAGATTGAGAGAGACGGTTGGACGTCCCGCTCCTCCAAGGCGTCAGTCACGACTGACCTTGTGGTAAGACCGATCAGAGGCTTCCAGAACGTGTCTTGCAGAGCAGGCATGTCCTTGATGTCGTGTGGAATGGGAAATATGGATGGTGTCGACAGCACGTCTCACTTCAACACCAATTTCGAAAAATTCAGGCATGCTTACCCTGTGAATAGCACAACCTGCCAATGTTACGACTACTTTGGGGCCATGTGTTTCGCCTGGTGCTCGAACGCAGTGCAAGGCTTCGAGACTGTGAAGGTCACGATCGGTTCCACGAACGTGACCTCGGCCACGTGTCCTTATGGCAAGAAGGTCATCGGCTGCCACGTCATCCCGTTCCAAAGAGTCCCCTATCACAAGCTCCTATCCTTCTACCCCAACGAAAACGGGACTTCCTGCTTGTGCCACGCGTCTGATCTGTCCACTTGCGTGGCGTCCTGCGCGTCCAACGTCGGCAGCTATGAGGTCATTGAAAAGCCCTTCAATATCATCAAGAAACTTTTCTATAAAATTTTGGGCATCGATCACGAGATCAAGGCAAGGTGCAGCTCTCCGGAGAAATACGTCTTGGGCTGCGGTACTGAGATGCTGGGTTTGTTAGATGATGATCTGACAGGGTCCTATTTGACTGTACATGTCACACCCTCTACCTCTTGTACCTGCTTCGACCGCGACGCCGCCAAATGCTACGCGATATGCGGGACATTTGGACAGCAAGAGGGGTAAGTTTTCGTCTATATTCATTTTAGAGAGTTATTGCCTTGACTCTTGATGATCTTAATGTAATGAAGGAATTTCGAAGGTATCAAGACACCTTTGGAAGGCAGTACGAGGACCTCGACGACTGGAGTTTCTACCAGGAGACAGTGAAACTGACGTCGCATTCACAGGTCCGGTTGAAAACTTTTAAATTATATTTAGCAAAGCAGGTGTATCAAAGTTTAAAGGATCCAAGAGGGGGGAATATGACTTAACGTCAAATCCTCAAGTACTAATAACATCAGAACGAACTAACTCCATTTTCAATACCCCAATAACACCAGCTGACCAATTAACTTGACTCAATTAACCTGACACAATGTGCAAGTACTAAACTTTAACTTTGGTCTGGTCGGGTTACCCAGTCTGCACAAGACGTTGAGAGAACGTTGAGGGAAAGTTCAATTTTCGACCTTGCTTCGTGGAATAAACGTCCCTTGTAAACGTGTAATCCACATTGTTGTAGGAAAAATTTCCACGTTGACAACACGTTTATTAAGGAATGTTGCCTAGTGGTTTCCCGGAGACGTTCCGTCAACCTTTGTTCATCATGTTTTGTTGAAACCATTCATGAAAAATAATGGGAAAAAACATTGAAGGTGTCACATGCTCTATTTGCAGCAAAAAAAAAGGGTTCCATATCTTCAAAATCAAAGGAACAGTCACTAAATCAGATCTCCACAACTGATGAACTGTAATTTTCCACTCTCTCCATCTGATGTTAATTAGGTGTTATGAGAGACAGAAATCTTATGAAAAACGGAATGTTTGACTGAATTCTGGACAAGAGGTGGATCCTCTCACCTTAGTTTCAAACGCTTTTGGGTATTCTTCAGCCACTTCCCGAACTTCTCTTCATAATCCTGGGTTGGGTTGGTAAGGCAGGGATTACATCGAACTGCATCTGAAGAAGTATGAAAAACTTTATTGATATTGATGTTTTTGTTTTTGATAACATAAATTCAATACACAGGGGAACTAAATTTGAATGTTTCCTCACCAAAAACCAACTCAAAAAAGTTAGTCTTAATGAAGGGAACTTTGTTCAACTTTCGCCCATGTATACTCATCTGGGAAGCCAATTCGTTTGATAGGAGGGCTCTCGGGATGCTATAAGTACAATCCGTCAGGTTGTGTCCTCCTATCAACGCCAAGGTTTTAACCTGAGCAAACAGGAGTCCAGAGAGCAGGAATAAGAAAAGTAAAATTATTTCCTTCAACCAAAAGGCCTATGTTCATCAGTATTGCAGCTCCTAAGTTTCCAATGCCCTAGTCGCACATTCAACCAGAGAGCAATTATATTTTGCATGCTGCTCTTGAAGGGTGACAGGGCAGCTAAATATTGTCAACTGAAGAGAGGATATTTTCCTTTCAGGAAAAAGTATGGAGCAGTCAGGTTATACATATAACCTGACTGCTCGTCTTAAAAAAAATTTTCAGTCCAAGAAGCTTATTGTACCTTCATTGTAGCAGTAAGCACATTAACCATAATTATTGGCAACATATAATTTATGGACATTTTGACCACTAGGTCAGTTGGGTTCTCAGTGGGAACAGACTTCCTGACATAAAGGTGGGCACAATGATGGAGAGATCTGAAAAGCATCCTTTTTTCAATTTGCTGAGAACATAGGCCATGTAATATAGGAGGATTGAGTCAAGTGCTGCAGCATTCTGTTACAAGGGGGAGGAAGACCTGAAAATCCTCTCCATAACTAAAAACTTGAAATAGGCCCAACATAAAGAATATTCTCCATGAAAGTTGGACCTACCATTGATTCCCTAACATCTTGAGAGTTAAGTCTTTTGTCAATCAGATGAAAATCCTCAAGGGGAGAGCCATATTCAAAGTATTCACTATCAACTGAGGTTCTTGAGGTCTTGGAAGATTACTGTATCCATCCATAAGCCCTTGAATCATGATCTCCATATTATCCAATCTTCTGCCCTGCTGAAGGATATTGTGTTTGATGGACCCCAGCAGGGCAATCACCTGTCTAGTACCTGGACCAGGAAATACCAGAAAATACATAAATCCCATTTTGATGACTCCTCATTACCCCATAACAATAAATTTAAATACCTGTCTCATCAAGTGAAATCCTTGTCAGGCGTTGATGAACTGTTGATCAAATTTGTCCCCAGTTGACTCTGACCATCAGAGCTTGTCAAGATGCCCTCAGAAGGATTATCTGAAGGTAGACTTTTTGAAGGGATGGGAAGATTCTCTTGAAGAATAAAACAAGGGTAAATGCCATCAGATAATATTTAAAGGGTTAATGCAATGATGTAGTATTTGGAATATGAATATACATCCATGGGTTCAGGTCCCATTAGTTCTTCATGTCCACTTCTTGATCCTACAAGCTGCATGACACTTGTATTGGTAGTTTCTTCTTCATGAGCATTAAAAGATCTCTGAATGCTCATGCTCTCATTATCTGAGATACACTCACTTTCCCAGTGATGCATCCTTGAGTAGCACACTGCTGTCAGCATTAGAAGAGCAACGAATAGTCATTTCCCTATGGATACAACCTTCAAATTCAAGGACAGTTCACCATGAGAGGTTTTTTTTTCATAGGCATGAGAAGTTGTAGGCTTCTCAGAACTCTGACCAAGGCATTGCATGACTTCAACTGCACATTTCACTGCTTGCTGTAATGGTGCATTTTGTGAATGAAGGGACTTCTTGATAGAATGAAGATAGGATTCAAATGGAAAACTACTGAATGAGTCCAAAGCTGCAAATTTCTCAATATCATCAGGGAGATGAATCAGGCAATGAACACTGTATGTCAGTAACTCCTGCCCATAGAGTTGGGGAATCTGTCTCAGGAATTCAGTCAGGGCAGCCCAAGCTTTAGAGATACATACAGGCAAGTGATGTGGGGTTGTCACCATATAGACAGCAAAATGAAGAAGAAGAAAATGTAAGTATGAGCCCTAGTGATGTCTACCCTTCTGTTTCTTGAATACTTGCTTCAGAATAACTGGCCCAACATACAAAAGGAAAAGCCTGAATTCTGTTGCTTTCCAGTGATCGATTTCTGCACCAGTTCAGGTTTTCCTCTGAAACTCAGGGGATGAGGGGTGCTGCCTGCTGCAATAAAATTAAAAAATACTTGACTGACTGGCCAGACAATCTAACACTCTTCTTGCCCTCTGACAGCCACTGATGCATGAATCTTTTCATGACACCAAGGTACAACAAATGCATAGGATCAGTAGGAAATTGAGTTATTCACATTCAAGCTTGACCAGTGGTGACAAACCTGTGTGATGCTCTTCCTGTTGCTGTTTCAGAAAGAATTCATTTGCTCTGAGTTCTGAGGTAGCATTTGGAAATGTCATCCTCTCAACATACAGTCCTTCTTGAGTGCATCTTTCACAGCCAAAGTATCCAGAAAATGACTTCACACACTTGATATAAGCCCTAGCAGGAGCATCACATATAAAGGAAGACTTTTTGCTGTTTGTACATGGTTCCCTCATTTTGTAACCTGATGGCCTTATCAACAAAATCTCCCAAATACTCATCAACTCTGGCTTCCCCCTGCCTGCATAGAGACCCATCAGAAAGGACCTTCCTCTAAATTCTGTGAATAGCCCCAAAATAGGCCAGAATTGCAAGGAAGAGCTTTTAAATACTGGCAAACCATCCACATTGATCTGTAAGTTCAACTGGCTAGGCAGAATCTTTCCAGACAGGGACTGCAAGAAATAGTGTACACCCTGCTCTATTCCTAGGTACATAAACTCTCCATCCCTCAATTTCTAAACATCCACATTTTGCAACATCTGGAGAAATGTTCTTTCATCATAAGGCAACTCAGGATGACCATGACACTGCAGGATTGACAGCAAAGAAGTGAATGAGGTATCTGGCACCCAACTTTTCACAGCCCACTGGCAGAGTGAACTGGTCAAAGTAATTTGACTATTATGAGATGGTATGGACTTGTCAATCGAGGTCTCTTTTTCATCATTAGATCCAGCAGGGTAGGGACTCCACATCTGAAGAGTTTAGGCCTAAACATCCTGAAGAGAGTACAAACAGGTTTGATGCTAATGACATATTTTCCAGATTTAAAGACCAACTCTTTCCTTCAGCTGCCTTTTCAAGGATATTCCCAATCCCCTTTCCTTTATCTCTAACTTTGACATGAGGATATTGTGGGTTTTGCAGTGGGTCAGTTGTTTTTTTAACTTAAAAAAAAATTGTTTATGTCACATTTTGACCATCAGACAGACCAGACCAGGTATTTAAGAAGATTGTGTAAACCATTTAAGCTCTGATGCAGACAGTGCTGTAAATTACAGACAGCCTATGCAAGTACATACATGAATGGGAGCTTGTAGATTTGAAGGTATCCTTGGAAAAGAAAGGTGAATGGTAGGGGAAGGGAAAAGCATCTCATTGGCATGAACATGATCTGAGGTGTGTGCCTATGAAATGCAATCAATCAGTAGGTAGCACTCAATCTGCACCTAACAGGGCACTTATGAAGTTCCTGGAGAAAGTCAAAGTTCCTTATTTTGGGAGGTATTAATACACATTGATGGTCACAGAAAGCACACCTGCTTCATGCAGCAATATAAAAATCCCTATAAAGGCTTTGGGAGTAGTCTGTATCACCTTAAAAAATAATTTTCTTCAACAGAACGTATTGGCTTGCCCTCTAAGAGGCTATTTCCGCACACAAAAAATATAGTATAATATAGGAACAGCTGTAGCGAACCCCAGGGGGTCACAAGATATGGGGCACGAATGCCTCGCTACATATGGAGATCAGACCCAATGTGGTCGGTTGGTAATCAGGAAGGTTGCGTGTTCTTATAGATGGTAAATTAGTGCCGGCACGCAGTTCGGGGCTCACACTGCGGTTCACTGAGTTGACCGGCGGTGAGGGTCAGGCTGCGTGACTCGACACGCCACGTGTCGTCCGGCCGAAGGGTCCTGGCGCACTCACGCGCCCACGTATCCACCAAATATCGACGTTTACTCAACGTTCCTGTGCAGATTGGGTTAGATTTTTCGAAGGAAATAAAGGATTTTTATGTCATTTCTTTTTGACATCCACTGAATTTTTAAATATATTTTTTGTACTTTTCACCCTAGCCATATGACCTCATTACGCGCTCCCAAATCAACAACGTCCTTTCCCTCTGTCTCTCTCTTTCCTCCCACCTTGTCTTGATACACCGTTGTGAATCCACCGACTCCGGTCATTTTTTACGTGCTTAGAAGGATGAAACTAAAATCTTTAAATGCGACCACCAGGTCAAGCAACGGAATCGGGTCCAACGAATCCTGGGAGGGACGCCAGCGGTGGAGAAAGAGTTTCCCTCCGTCGTCTCTGTCCAGCTGCTCGAGAACGGACAGTATGAACACATCTGCGGCGCCACCATCATCCACGATTCCTGGGTCCTCACGGCGGCGCACTGCTTGTACGACCAGAAGAAGCAGACACTACGTGTCGTGGCCGGGGATCTGAGTCACGACGCAGAGCGCGAACAGGTGCACCGTGTCACCAATTTCTTCTGGCATGAGCAGTACGACAAGGAAACCTTCAAGAACGACATTGCCCTGCTCGAAGTTGACAAGGCGTTCGACTTCAGCGACGCCCGCGTTGCCATGGCCAAACTGCCTACGAAAAGCAAGAAATTCACTGGCTCGTGCACTGTCGCAGGTTGGGGCGATACGTCGTACAAAGGGACACCTTCCCCGGACCTTCTCAAAGTGGAAATTCCCTTGGTTTCCGATCTGAGATGCGCTCAGGCTCACAAATACTTTGACGCGACGTCCATGATGTGCGCAGGAGAGGATGGTAAGGACGCGTGCCAGGATGACTCGGGTGGGCCACTTTACTGTGATGGCTTCCTTGCCGGTGTGGTGTCCTTTGGAGTGGAATGCGGTAATCCAGACTTTCCTGGCGTCTACACTAAAGTCTCGCACTTCGTAGACTGGATTAACAATAAAATTAGATTGAAGTCACAACAGAACACATCACCTTGAGACTGGACCTATATCCTACCGATTGAGCTACCAATTCCATCATAATTTATTTTTTTAACTTTTTTTTTCTCATTCAATAGCATGACTTGATTTCCCCATCTTCTTTTTCCTCAATGCTCTGCTCCTCAATTCATGTGCATTTGCATTATTGCTACTAGAGTATGAAGTATATTCTACATTGTGGTCCCTATCATGTTAATGTTACTGAATCACTTCATTATTTGCATGCTTTTTTTCCTTTTCATTTATTTTTCACACCCCACTCTTGGGAAGACTTTATGATTCAGCTAACGTCTGCCCTCCGTCTATGAATAGTAAATGTCTCGTCCGAATTATAAAGGACGTCTGCATCAAATCAATTATGAAGTAGCGTGAAAATCAGTTTTCAATGGCTTCATCCCCTTACCCACACCCCAAAAACTCTTTACGATCCATACTGACGTTAGGCTTAAGAGTCGCGTGGACATTTTGGGTCGATCCAGGTCATCCAGTTTGGGTCGATCCTACTCAAGAATTTTCTATCTTAAGCTTGCAACCAGGCGCATCAGGATATGCCTTTCAAGATCAAAAGGAAAGCGGATGGACATGGGGCGATGGGTACCAGTACACTTGTGGACACGATTTAGTAAAATGGGATGTGAAAAGGTATCGGGGCCCATGTGAGAAGTGAATAATAATTTTTAAAAAAGGCACATTTCACACACAATGGATTCACACACACATCTACCCTCACCTCCTCCCTTGCACCTCCCACCTCTATGAGACTTCCCCCTACCCTGAAAGGGGGGGGGGGGGGAACATCTTTGACGGCCCGAGACTCAGGACTCTTTCAGTTCTATTCAGTGGTTCCGTGCATATTGTAGCAAAAACGGCAGTAAGATCGCCTTCCTTACTCTTCTTAAAAGGGGAACGTTTTAATTTAAAGTACCAGGCAGATTCCTGGTACTGTATATAGGGATATATGGAGGCCAATGTCCGATGTAAGGAACAATCAAGTGATCCGCACGTGTGCTCCGCATGTCTTACCCCCTCCCTCGCTTTTCTTGTTGACAAATTCTTTGCAACGGTCACAAATGACCCAACTTTATGATCTCCTTCCCGGTATAAAAACCCCCGTCTTCAGTCCGAGAGAGGCAGTCATTCGCTTGCACGACTCAGCAGCTCGAGCTAGGAGCTCTCTCTAAGCTTTTGAGCCTGCCAAGAGTCTGCGGCTGGACGACTCCTCCAGAGCTCGGTTGACCCGATTCCATTCGTGGATCCACCCCTAAAGGAGGTGGAACGGCTCAGAAGGCGCTGCTCCATTTGTGAGTAAACGGCCGCCAATCTGTCCGCGGGTCACGAACCTCGAGCTCTGTCAACATCAGCGTACGTACCACCTGCTCGGTTTGACCTCCACTCAAACCTCGAGCCAGGACGTACTACGACGGTACAAGATCCACGACTCCAAACGACTCCATCAGGACCTTGTTGTCTCCAGTTGTTAATTGATTGGTCGGCTCGGTTTGATCCAAACCTTGAGCGGAAGGGCTACCGGTTTGTAGCACCTGTGATCCCTTTCCCTTACGGATAGGAAGGCCTCTGGACCTTGGTGTATCCAGACGGCAGAAGAAGTCGTTAATCGACTGGTCGGCTCGGTTTGATCGCTGATCTAAACCTCGAGCGGAAGGGCTACCGGTTTGTAGCGCCTGTGATCCCTTTCCCTTACGGATAGGAAGGCCTCTGGACCTAGGTGTCTGCAGACGTCAGAATTTCCACGGATAATCGACTCCTCACTTGAGGCTGGCACCCATTTGAGTAGAGCTCGATTACACCAGAGATTTCGTTGCAGCACCTGGACGAGGACAGGATTCCGGGTTCCCCCGAGACCCGGAGGTGCGGAAGCATTGGAGAACAACAAGACGCCGTTTGGATTTTTCATCCCTCTCAGAAGATCTATACCTCTCGGACAGCCCCTGAAGTTCACTCAAAACCTGTAGTCATTCCGTAGTCTGTAATAAACCTGGCCCATATTCCACCTGACTGCAATCGTGTTCCATTATCCACCTGACAATTCTTTTTTTTTTATAAAAATATAAGTACGGCAATCAGCCGTCTACGGGAGATTTCCCGATTTAACTTAAAGAAACGCAACAATATATTGATATGTGTGGATGTCTTTTTCTCTTTCACCCGGGTGAGCCCTTCTATCTCTCTGATCAGTGGTCTTTGCCTTGTTAATATACTCTTGTTCCTGTGGTTGAACCATCTCGTATTTCATACCGGATCCTGCCGGTAATTGGAGTCAGACTGTAACAGGATCTACACGTCATGAACGCCCACAAAAGTATGGAAGGAGAAATACAGGGAAGATTCAGCCTCACGTTCGTAGAGGGGACTCGCACGCATCCAGTCTACATTTGTCAAGGAATATTTTTTATCTTTGCTCTCTTCTCAGTTTCTTCCTTATACTGTTACAAATTCGTCATATAAAGATGATGACTGTACTTCCTACTAAGGACCTCATATAATTCCATCCCACATCAGCCAGAGGCCAGGCACTGACCCTCTCCAATATTGCCGAGCATTTTTTATGTTGCACACCTCATTGTGATGGGCTTGAAATATGCCCGAGGGCATGGACCAACTTTAAAAAGGCTCCGAAGCCGCACTGAAGGGGGGATTCCACGCCAGACAGCCACAAGGACCAGTTGCGTCGGGATTCCACGCAGACAGCGACAAAGACAGTTGTGTCGGGATTCCACGCAGACAGCGACAAGGACAGTTGTGTCGGAGGATCCCAGACAGGGCGTACCTCCAGAAGACTAACGTGCCTTCCAAGACAAGCCTTCCCTTCGTGAGGGGCATATTCGTGCTCCTGACTCCCTTCGCTACAACCAAGGCCGTGAGACGTGCATTGTTTCCATGATTCTTAATATTGTTTAACCACTCTGTTGATATAATGTAATACTCAGTGATTAAAGGCTCAGGGTGTAATAGTGACTGACTTCTGAATCCTTCCTTGTTGTCAAACACTAAGGCCTTGGAACAGAAAGATCGCGACCGCCTGGGTCCGAATCACCCGCTACCACTGACTCCCCTACCCTTATTGCACAGGGATCGGTATCAAATAATAATAAGTTGCCAGCCTCCGAAGAGAAACAGTAAAAAGCACACGCCGAACCTGTGACATCATGGCCAAAAGTGTGTGAAATTTTGACTGGAAATTTTGACCGTTTTGGCTCAAAAATTAGTCAAAATCTGCACAATTAAAAAAAGTGGCATATCTTCAAACTGATGTAGAGCAATAACTTTTTACTAATACGAATAAAGCAAGTACCATTGGGTTGGATCTTCAAAGTTATTTAATGTTTTTACCCCCTAGGCGGTGATTTGGGAGCTGGAACCACTCAGCCACTTAGCTGATCCAAGCATTCCACATGTGATTCAGGGGTGCTGATACATTTTTCACTTGCAGGTCACTTGGCCAGTGACTTCTACCCGAGAACCGCATGTATCGACTGTTCCTTGAAATTGGTATGTAGTAACCCCAGAAGGAAAACAATATATTATCCGGTACCCAATTATCCTAGACCTACAGCTTGATTATATGCTTGGTTCTATTGTGCAACACAAGTATATTCCATGTCTCCCCGAAATAGATGTCAAGATGTAAAAATGAATCTTCTTTATTTTTCCCTCTCCTCCTGAAGGCATATTTTTGATATGCCTATATGCTTATGATGAAAACGTGTTCCAAATGTTTAGTGTTGATGAAACTGTGCAAAAAGTACACTTTAGAACTTAACTCAGAGTGGAGAATCCCATGAAAGATATGGCAAGGTGATGAGAAAATGTTGGGGGTTTTTTTATTTTCCCTGAAATCAGCTGCAAACCAAACAATTTACATCAAAATGTTACCACATTAATCCATGTGGCTTAAAAAAAAATTAAAGAGAAACAACAGAAATGCTGGTGCTTCGCAGCACTCTACCTGTATTGCCTAACTTGTTTTTTTTTTTTCATGCACAATGCAATTTTCTTGACCTCCAGAATATCCATTAAATCGTGTTCTATTTGTCTTCTCCCTGAAGCATACCTACCCGGATTTGCATCGAAGATAAATATTCAGGACAGGAACTATGCCGACATAGAATAACACCGACGAACTAGCATAGGTGAAGGTGGTGGCGGCGAAAGCGTCACGTAGATATCGTGCATGTTGTGTTGGCTAGGTGACTAGCAATGCTTCATTCTATCATATGCAGAATGAGGGAAAAGTTTTTGTAAATGCACAGGCGACTCCACAAAAGTCAAAATCGAGAATTTATTGGGGGCACAATGCAATAGGCCTAGTTATGGAAACAAGTTCAAGTAATTGATTGATTGAGAGAGAGAGAGAGAGAGAACGGTCTGATTCCATTTTTAAAAAAAATTCCGAAAAAATCACCGATTACTTGTCTACACTGTGGACATCTACTGTCTTGCACAATTATAATTGAACAGTGGCGTAGGGAAGGGGAGGGTTAAGGGGGTTGGAACCCCCCCTCCCCCACCCCCTTGAGCTTCCCAGTCAGTGACACTGACAGGCATATTTGAACCTTCCTTGGGAATTCCAATTATTAGCTATGCCCATTCGAGGAAATTCTGATGTCCGTCCACAGACCCAAGATGCCAGACCAGGATTTCTTTGAAAATGTATATTCCGGGTAGTGGAGCTAGGCGTAGGGTTGGGGTGTCTACCTGGCCTCAACCCCCCCCCCCTCCCCCCTTGCCGATTTCCTGCCTACGCCACTGTAATTGAAGTACACACAGCACACATCGTGTGACCACAAGGGATGAGGGCAGAATCTTTATCCCGAGTCGTGCAGATGTCACATAAGAGTGTTGCAGACCCTGGTGGCAGTGGGGTGGACTGTTGCGTTTCCTAAACGCGACAGAAGAGATCTCGAGATTCGGATCCCCATTCTGAAGAGTGATTGCTGGCATAATTTTCTAATGGGAAGTCAGGAGATTAGGATCTGGGAGAGGATGAGAAAGGATTCACGTGGATTCCCATTTAAGAACGCACACGCCCTCGAGAAGTGAGCACGTGTGCAGCGTAGAGGTTATGATAAGGGAATGGGATCGCTGGAAAGCTGAGGGTGGGGTAGGTGAGGACAAAATTCGCTGGAATATTGTTAGCGAATAGTGTCACAGAAGTGGTGGGTCTGCTTGGCGCCATAATCAAACCCTTTCTGGACGCTGGATTTACTGGATCATCTTATCCACTGTACTTATCCGTTTTACTTATCCGTTGTACTTATACATTGGACAATAACAATCTCTTCGTACTCCACAGGGAGCACGGAGAGGAAAAGAAGAAGCCAATCAAGACTTGTCGGGAACTCATTTCGAATATCGTTGAAAGATTTGACAAAATTCGCTGGAATATTGTTAGCGAATAGTGTCACAGAAGTGGTGGGTCTGCTTGGCGCCATAATCAAACCCTTTCTGGACGCTGGATTTACTGGATCATCTTATCCACTGTACTTATCCGTTGTACTTATACATTGGACAATAACAATCTCTTCGTACTCCACAGGGAGCACGGAGAGGAAAAGAAGAAGCCAATCAAGACTTGTCGGGAACTCATTTCGAATATCGTTGAAAGATTTTCTAACATGATCCTCTATAGGGAGCACCACAATTCAGTCCTTCTCAGGATTAATACTTTTCCCCGAGATAATCGCAGGCGACAGGGCATTCTCATGTCAAACTTCCCATGTCACACTTGAATCAACCCATTGCTATCGGAACGAGTCTAAAGCATAGGCGAACAGCGACATAATCCCACATGCCTCCTCATGTTTTCCATGGTTAAGTAATTCTTTTGGAAGGTCTTATACATTTGTTTTGCCAAATAAAAACAGAAGCGCCAGGAGATACCTGGAAATATTGCTCAAGTGAGCATCTTAACGTATTATGCCATTATCAGATTTTTTCTATAGACTTGTTTCATGCATTCCTTCATGGGCAGTGGCTTATTTTGGCTGAAGGGTAGGGGGGGGGGGAGCAAGGCAACAGAGCGGGGGCGCCAAACCCCACCCGAGTGATATCAGGTGAGAAAATTATTTCCTCTAAGGGGACGCCAAGCTCTGTCCGATGAGCGCCAGGGGGGGCGGCTGCCCCCCCTGCCCCCCTGTAAAATACGCTACTGTTCATGGGACATCCTGGATGGCAATCTGCAGAGGGAGGTATACTATTCGGCGGAGAAAGTAAGGATTATGATCATCCTTATGAACCATCTAATCTACACAATCACGTTATTTCCGAGGATATCTGATTTTATAACGCTTCCATGGCCTTGTTTTGACTGGGAGAAATAATTTGCTCAGACGAGGCGTCCATTGAGATTATGCCTGCAGAAAAATTCTCATACTGTATTTGCAAAGTACATAAAAAAAAAGCCCTGTCGAATTATTTCTTCATCTGGGACAAAAAGGTTCCATAATATCGCAACACTTTCAACTTGAGATAATTTTATGAATGTATTAATAACTATTTAAAAAATAAAACCGGGATTGTATAAAATAAAATAGAATAAAACCATCAAGTGATGTCGCAATCAAATCATGCCATATGATTTAATTTCACGCCGAAGTTTCAGAAAAAAACGAATTCAACTCCGCACATTTCTTAAAAGGATACGGTGTAGTATGGCATCCCGACACGGAAATACGTCGACAGAAATAGACCGAAACAGATCTGCTTCGACAGATAACTTTCGGATTCATACCGACACGGAACAACATCGAAAGTAACAGCGCCGACACGGAATTATCTCGACAGGATTTTCTCACGTCGAGATACTTCCGTGTCGACGTTGTTCCTATCGAAGTCATTCCGTCTTTCGCCGGTGTCGATGCTATTCTTTTCGATGTTATTCCGCGACACCATACAAGACGGAGGATGTAATAAAGAGATAAAAGCATCCCTTCTCTGGGAACGGATATCATGACCACCAAACAAACCCCTTCATGACCGATACTGTCCAAGGGCGAGACGCCCTGATTAATAACCTGGAACGGAAAACCTTATCGGCTCCATCTGGGAAGACCAGGGGAAGAAAAGGGAAGTCGAGGGAGAACGGAGCAAGGGCGAGGAGAGAGGAGCTGCTTGTGGGGTGAGGCGGGGATCAAGTCGAGATTTGTCTGTGAGACGGTTTTCCTGTGTCCCTGGTGTTGTGTCTTTTGTCCCTCCATTATTTTATTTCATCATCCTATTGAACTTTTGAAGGTGTAATAATTTTGAAATTCCGATGTTGGATTCTCTGGTGCTTGGTAGCACCCTACCTGTATTGCTGCAATATGTCTAATCTCCAATTTGAGGCTGCAGAAAGAATCCTAGCCTGCAAATACCTCTCAAAGGTGTCACAGAAGTTTCCCATTTTCTCTGAAGATGCACAAGTTAATTAAATAAATAAAAAGTCGGAAAGGTAGTTATGAAGTACTAAGAAGTAGAATATTCTCGAGCACGCAAATTTTGCATCACGAAAATTTAGAGAATGCATCCAATAGATGTCGTTGCGGGAGGATATCCGCTGGACAATTCATGCAGATGTCCAGTGGATCACCATACTCCGGAGCGGATAACCAGCGTTCGGATGATCCGATCCATTGCTACGTGGGGACTAATCCCCAGCCGAGTGCAATGAGTAATAATTACAATGCAATGCACTCCACGACTGTGCCACCGATCCCATTCGTTTCCACTAAACTCCACAGAATTGGAGGACTTTAACTTTTTAGCCGAGGTGGAATGGTGAACAGGAGGCAGTCGCACCACCTGCCCTTAAAGTGCATTCATCTTCACTGATGAATGCTTGGATTTTTACTTCTTGAATGAATCTCGCCCCTGTTCTGACAAAAGACACCCGCTCGATGGAATATCAGCCGATTGCGATGAACATGGACTCGCGTCTTTTTTCGTTGCCATTCGTCGTCAGCTGAAGAGAGCTGACCACGCACGACACCAAGTCCTCAGTCCCGCATCAGTCCTGGATGAATAGCGATGGCGAATGGAGCCGGGGAGAGAAGCGTTTCACCTGAAACGTGAGCGTTGAGCCTGGAGAGACGCAATACTTTCGCTCCCGTGGAGTCAGAAGTGGCCTCTGCACACCTTCAGCTGCACACGCTTCGAAACCAGAAAACCATTAGTGGCCTTAACGATGTTGTTAGCGATGCCATTAACGATGCTATTAGCGATGCCAGATCTCAGGCTCGCGTGCGAAAAATTGACCCTGCCCTGGCCTAACCCTTTTCACCCATCACAGCACCGCGCCTAGGAGGGCTTCTGACACTGACCTTCATCCATTCTTCGACTCAAGTAAGTTCTCTTTCCCTCTCAAACCTCCGTTTTTGCTTGCTCTTGTTGGAGATCGAGAATCGAGGCCAGGGGTGCACAACATACGGGCCGGGAAGTCCTTGCTTGCAGCCCGTTGCAAATGCTATGTGCTCCTGTCCTGTTGGCTACAGCTACGGTCAGCCAGACTGCAACCGGCGGTACGTGAGTCAAAGTCGTAAGTTGCTCTCAGTCTTTTGAGTTCTGCACCCTGATCTAGACCCTTCAGAAGTATTTAGATGTTGCAACTCTGACGTGGGGAGGAAGAAGCAATAACGTAACTTCGCTCTCATCGAAGGGTGAAGAACAGTAACGAAAAAATACGAATAATTTACATTTATTTATCAATATTTATTACGATTATTTATTGAGATTTACACTAATGTGGAGACGAGAGAGGTCATCTCATAAATCGCAGATCGTCGGCTTTTCGACCCATAGGGTTCCTCCCTCATTTTCACTCCTATTGGAAACCAGTCTGAAATAAATTTCAAGTTTCCTCTCATAATTTTTAGCCTACCGCCGCATCAATAAATTTAATGAATTATTATATTTACCCTGTTCCCAGATCATGAGAACCCAGTCACCCGCTCAGGTACTAATACCAGTCTTTGCGCTGCTTTTGACCTTGGAACTGATCACTGGAGTCACCTACAACGACTGCCTAAATGCCATCGACGTCGGCAGAATGACAGAGAAAAGGCGAAATCAGTTCTGTGGGGCTCTTCCGGAAAAGCCTATAAGCTTGAGACCCGTGTGCAGGGGGTACATTCTTCAATCTGGGAGCGTTTGGAGAGGATTCTGCATCAGGTACCAGAAATACTTTAAATGACGGACTTGATCTTTGAGGATCAAGATGAACGAGAATAAACGCGATTTGTGAAAATAATGGTGGAATTAACATTTTTAACGCCATCCGGCCTAACGAATCCAACGAGAACACATCCCAGTTTATTCCCATGAACAATTCCTTCCAATTGGCATTACATCCTGTCGCCGAGAAAAAAAAATTCAAGGACCAGGACCTTCGCGCGATTTGCATGAAGACGAGACGCGACAGCCCGCGATTCAACAGAGAGGAAGAGAAGAGAGCGAGAGAACCGTGGGGGGGGGGGGGGGGGGGGGGGGGCCCCCCCGGGG
>CAJPEV010002396.1:0-40425 GCA_905338385.1 Darwinula stevensoni | reverse complement strand
AATTGTCCGAACTTCGACTGATGGTTCCAGCCCGAATTCCACACACTGTATCCAGTCGGTTTTCGGCCAATTGTCCGAACTCGGACCGAACCGAGAGGCTCACTTCTCCACGCACCCAGTCGAATTTGGGACAAATTGCCTACATTCATTTGAAACCAAAGCTCTGCTCCGTTTTCAACCTAGGATTTCAATAATTTACTAGCGAACGTATTAATGAATAAAAAAATTTCATTATCCTACCAAGGTTTCAAACTCCTGCCACAAAGGGACTCGGGATCATAAGAGAATGCGGATCCATGTCGGAGGTGGTCGGAGATCCATTTCCTGCCAGGTTGGATTCATTGAAAGCGTGATTTGGCAGTCAGCGATACTGATCACATTTAGCGAGGGGAGATCGAGTATGTTCTCGCATTAAGTTACACCATTTCGCCCTAGCACAGCAGTATGGGGAAAATGCCATTCACGTGAAACACTTGGCTCTGTAATAACATTGTTTTGCCCTAAATGAAACTTCAAAATTAAAACGAATCTCGTTGTGGGAAAGTTCAGAACGGGCTAACTGGATGGTAGGAGGACCGTGGAGGACAGATATATCATACCTCATGGGAGGGATGAGGCTCATATTTGGGCATGTCCGTGTTTGGTGTCGTTGCGCTTCTCCTTCGCCGACGAGTGAAGTGTATTTTCCTCGACGGTGATACGAATGCGAGGGCAATGCGGAGAAAGTGCCGCTCGATTCTTCTCCGTTCTGCTGAACTTTCTGCGATGCAGTCGTAACATTCAACATCATGCCCATCAGGGCAAGTACCGCCAATGTCGAACTGTACCTGTAGTATGCAAGCCAATAGCTACTTATTCTCCATCCCGTTTCCTTTGAGTAGTCTGCATGGGAGTAGTATTGGCCTAAGCATCCATCAATGGGGTAAGCCTAGTCCTGCGAAATTCGTCCCCAGGGCGTGATTAGCGTATATACCATAGACTGGGTCGATTCAACTCTCTTCATGAGGCCACTCTGTATAGAACCACAGTTGCCCATCGCCACTCCCGCTCATCGCCAACATTCGGACGAATATCCCTTGAAGCTCTACGGGCGCTACAAAGTCGGAGATGACCAACTGTGAGCCACATATGAATGACTCACTACATTTCCATTGCCAGTGTTACCGAAGGCCAAGGTTCTCCTCTCATTTTCCCCCGGGGACAAGCATTGGCCACAATTCCATTTTGAATCTTATTTGAAGAAGTTCATTTCACCATACATGAAGTCCGCATTTTAGACAGATCTTGTTGGTTGAGAATAAAGTGGTCCACACCCGTACTTTTTCGATTGTGCGTGGACAAATGCATTCCGTCACGGATCTCCTAAATGGTATGTCCAATCCTCGTTTGCATCATGTAGTTTTCGCTTTCGAGTCAGTTCCAAAGTTGTCACGTGCAGGTCTATATCTTCGGGATTTGGACTTGAACATTCGTGATTCACCAGTTACCTGTAATTTTTTTTTCTACTTTTTGAATTGCTATTATTCGCTTTTCTCAGTACTAGTAGGTAGCCCATGCAAAAGCACGGAAGAATTGAAAGGCAATGAATGCGAATTTGGCCATATTGGGGCGATCGCCATTCTTCTCGCCCCCCTCTACGTCTCGCCTCGCCCCTGGATCCGCCATTGGCTGCCCGTGAAGAAGACGGAACACGGCAAAAACGCCCCTCTTTTCTCGAAGGTCTGCTCTGCGCTCCGTTAATCGTCATGGTAAGGGACAGGGAACTGACGCCGAGCGAAGACGAAGGGTAACCCGAAGGTCATGACGATACCTCAAATCGTCGCTGTGTAGGAAAATGTAGTTTATGTGCTGGAGGCCTCAAGTTACTACCATCGGCACCCGCTGCGCACGTTTCCGAACGTCAGTGGCCTTTGGCACGCTGCTTGTACCTGTTACCCATGGCTATGGGAAAGCACATGCGCCTGCGCGTATCATGTGTGCGCGCGCATGCCACCGCCACCAGAACCACAGTAATTGTATTGTATCGATTTCTCTGCGATGAGGAAAACACTTCTCACCCCATTGGCGGAAGAACACAATCGTGCCAGACTCGTTTAACCAAGAGTTGAAACAGCATTTTCTCGCACGTGAGGGATGCCGCTTCAACTCCCTCCGCGTTCCTCCCATCACATAGCATGTCGCACGCAAGCTTTACCGCTGCACATTGGGACGAAAACACATTTACCTCGCCGAAATAAAGAGCTATTCTAATACATACCCGCCATACACCAAACCTCCGAACTTCAGAAAACTGCAATTACTGTAAAGAAAGATGAAGCTATTTTCAAGATATAGCCAGATTATCGTTAAGTTTAAATCGTTCTATCTCCTCGCCTCGATTTATTCAAGTTAAAAAGAAACCAACTTGTTCCAAGAAAAATTGTGATCTGTTCGGACGTGAGGGAGTCTTCTATCAAATTGAGTATGTGCATTTTTGTTGCATGATATGATATTCTGAGTTACGATATTACGAACCGCGGCGCCTATTTATCTAAACTATAATCTTCATTTACTGCTCTGCCATATTTGTTGTGCGCTGCAAAAAAAACGCGATCGAGTGCAATGACGATTAGGGCATTTCTGGAACCCAACGTTGTTATTTTAGGAGTCACATGAAAACTAGCAGTTTCCTATTGCTACTTTGACCATAGGACGACATGCGGCATCTACAATGCTTCTCTCATGGGTCCAGTTTCTTTTTACTTGACTCCGACGCAAATGCATTTAAAGAGCTCATGCTTGTGAAGCTGAACTGCTACACAGTTCGCTTTTTCCTCTATTGCGACCATTGCTTTACTTGCTGTTACTGACGCCTGTAGTGGATATGTGTAGATCCGAAATGTTCTTTTATTAACTTTCAGAATTAGAATAAAATAGGTTTTGTGAAGCGGTTCCCTATCTTCTTAGGATAAATAGGTTTTAATAGGTTAAACTTGCCAGCGACTTTATAAACACCCTGTATTTACTAGGGCAAAGCCAGTGAAGAAGAAAGTTCTATGGAACTTTATTAACGAGGAAAGGTTCAAAACAATAACTGCCTTTGTGACAAACTACTCGTTTGGACCACAAGGAATCCCAAAAGAGACGCTTCTTTACGGTGTTTTGGCAAGTATTCAAGAGTTCGGGAACTTCTGTGCCGCCGTTACTTTCTGCCGTTCACCACCTTTTCCCCATGAGACGAGCCCTTTGACGATAGATGAGGCGTGTTATCTCTTAACGCGACAGCGATATCATGGAGATTTCTTTTTCCTTATTTCCTATCTGAACAATATGAAGTGCCCTCAACTACCCTGATCCTTCGCACTTGTGTATTGCACTGTTCTCCCTTAGACCCTGTTACTTCCAGAGATATATGTGCATCTGTGGCTGAATCGTAATGTCACTTCGAAAGCCGCACCCTGTTCCTCGTTCTATATCCAGCAGGATGACCATTCCGAAAGATAGGACCGTGCCCGTATCTAAGAGGAACAACCCCATTGTGATCGACAAGGACTTGGACGATCACAATGGCCTTGCAACAAATGTGTCGGATTTCTTCAAGTCGGGATCCAGATGGTGTGACGTCGTCGTTCTCATCGAGGAAGAAAAATTCTATTCCTGCAGAGCTATACTAGCTTCTGTCTCCCCATATTTCCGACAGATGTTCTCCACTGACTTCCAGGACGCTTCGCAGAGGGAGATCAAGCTGGAAGGCTTCACGGTGCTTGGATTCAAACCGGTTTGGGATTACATCCACGGAACGAGGGTCACAGTGGGAGGGGAGGATGGGGCGCTGGCTGCGCTTCGAGATGCACATTTTCTCGGGCTCAAGCGTCTCTTCGGAAAAATTAGCAAGAAGGCGAAGGATTTACTGAATACTAAGAACGCCTTTCGCATCCTCCACATCGCCGAAGAACATGACTGGACGGAATTGAAAGAAGCTGCAATGAACCTCATTTCGGTCCGTTTCGACAAGATCGTTCACACAAAAGACTTCCTCAGCTTGTCCTATGAAAGCTTGGCGTTTTTCTTGGATCAAGATGAACTGGGAGTCTCCTCCGAGCAGGAAGTCTACGAGGCGACGAGGAAATGGCTAAATCATGATGGAAGCCGAGAAGTTCATTTGCCGGAACTCATCGACAAGGTCCGTCTTCCTCTCCTGCCCTACGAATACTTGAAGACGGTCGTCCTGAGGGAAAATTCGATTCGAGGAAATATGAGATGTATGGAAGCTATCACGGATGCAAGGGACTATCACATCCCGGAGCTTCGTCATACTGTCCCCAAAGAAAAGACCAGGGATCGAGGAAAATTTATTTGGTGCCTGGGGGAGAATAAACGGGATCAAAAGATAAAGATAAGTCGCATCAACCAGAATAATTGGAACGTGTGTGTGCTCTATGAAGGCAATGAATACTGTCACTCCTCAGCCTTCGCACATGGAAGGGTAAAGATCCCGGATTTGTCAGACCTTCAAATAGAACAGGAAATGTTGTTTGACGACGAATTTAAATGCATAAGATCTAAAGATTCAACATATTTCATGGAAACGGCGAAGAAGATTCGTATTCGCTCTCGCGAAGTTATATTTCCTGCAACTGTGGCAAAAGGGAAGGAAGTCGTTGCCCCTCTCTCTCCGGTGCGAGACTTCGTTGGAATTAAAAGAAAACTCTACTTAACCGGGGAACGTAAATTGACAATCTTCGACGTGGACAAGAAGGTATGGGAGGAAGGGTCTCAGCCCCCTCAATACGTTAAGAATTCAGCGTCTGCTGCCTCCCCTGCTTCTTTCTTCATCTGTGGGGGCTGTAATGAAAACGACTCGAGTCTTCCATCAGCATTTCGTTTCGACGTAGAGGGAGACCGTTGGGAAATAATGAGCAAGATGAAACACGCCAGGAAAGCCGCAGGAGCATGCCTTCACGACTCCTGCATTCATGTGGTCGGCGGAAGGCTCGATTCCTTAACGAATTCAGGACCTGGGGAACGTATCAGCGGGACGTCAATTCTAACCTCAACGTACCACGAACGCTTGGACCTCCGTACTCCCAGATGGGAAGAGCTGGCCGAGCTTCCACAAGGAAGACTAAATCTTACTCTCGTATACCACGACGGCAACGTCGTTTCGGCTGGGGGATGGAATGATGAGGCTAAGAGAGAGGTATTCCTATACGACGAGCGGAGGAATGCGTGGGATGAGATGCCAGCTATGGCGAATGGAAGGCAGGCACATAGCCTCATCTCCATAGACAGAGAGATATATGCCTTCGGAGGAACCGGAAAGTCCGACGTTGAAGTCTTCGATGGAGTCAAATGGACGTACTTGAGAGATTTCGGCGAGGAACGCTTTGAGAGTGTCTGTCGGATGGTCACGTGACATTGTGAATGCTCCAGCTGGTCACAGTCAAGCAATCTGCTATGTTCATTTTGTGGCATGGTTCCCACAAGGTCATCTTTCATTACGTTTTGATTCTGACATTTTCACAAAATTACTTCCGTAGCTATCCTTTCCTGAACTTCCTGGTTGTAGAACAGGATTTAATCTTTCAAATTAACTTTTTTTTAGTGCATGTAACCTAGAAGTGTGTAGTTGATATATGTAAATGGACATTCAAGGTAATACCCCCATTATGCTCATAATAAATTTGTTGGGAAATGATTGAAATGGCGTGCACGTAGTAGAGAGTAAGATTTGGTGTGGATGATGAGTAACAGAAGTCTTGATTTCAATTATCAGTATTTTCGGTAAAACCCATCAAAATATGGGGATCGTGCGGTGAAGTGAATCTGGGCAGAGCTTGGTAAATATCCTACATCACATAGTTAATTATGCAATTGTCATTGTAATCATTGTATATACCCTGGTGATGTGATTGCATCCAAGAAAATAGACATGAGTCAGAAGTCTTTGCTCACGCTTTAGAGCGCTACAACTCCGGAACGGTAAGTTCATCCGAAAACGTTGAGTGCTGTGTTTCTGACGAAAATGGCCGCATAACAAGCAAGTCCAACCAACCCGGCAGCGTTCTTGTGGGCGTATTCGTTTAAGTGCGTTACTTTCCCCTTTTTTTCGTGCGTGGTTAGGCTGCATATCCAACGTCTAAGATGTATGAGACCATTTAAAATCTACAGTGTCTGGAAATGCAACCATTCTTCCTTGCTCACCCTGTGTGCGATATATGGCATCGAGAAAATCATTTGAAAAGGTTTCTTGCAATTTCAGGGAATGCCATGACTGCAACCTTTTCTCGCTTCTCGGCTTGTATTTCTTATATTCCTTCAAAATGATACATCACATTGTATCAGGAACGTGATCAAAGATATGTTTGCATCAGATTTCCATCCACTTCTTGTCCTCCAAACAAACGAATAAAGCCATACGTGTTTCCCAATCTGGTATAGTCACCGAAGCATCTTCAAAACTGGAATCAAAATTTTTCGGAATCTTCATCGCGTCTGTTGCAATCGCGGCGTCACGGCGCGACTTCTGGAGGATGTTCAGCACCGACTTCATCGTGCATCAGTGCACCATGTTTCAATGGCAAGTCCGGTACTCTCAGTAGTTTCATGATGATATTTGACAGTATTTCGGCAAAGTATTTTCAAGATTCTTTGGACACGGATTAATGAAAGAGTTTTAAAAAAATGTGACCGTCTGAGTTCCGAGAGTCAGAGGGTTAAAGCGAAAGTGGTGATGGCTGCCGTTTTTGCCAATAATTTCCATTCAGACAAACCTCTAAAGATTATAATAGGGTATGAGCGTTTAATTTCGAGATAGCCAACAGTGGCGTTGTGTCAATTGGATTGGCAATGCAGTGACTCGTTTTTACCCGATTTCCACTCGTCCCCCCCCCCTTTGGACAAGAAACTGCAGCAAATCCATTCTTAATCTTTCCTTGGTCAGCGAAACTCACCGAACACGAAATCTCCACTTTGGACCAATCGTGTCGGAAAAGCCCCGTAATTCCCCGACGGCTTGTACCATGATATGCCTTCGTAGGGTTCCACGTCGTCACGTGCACATATCAGTCCATATCCACGTGATTTGTTCGTGAGCATCCGTTAAATGAGGACCAGGCAACTTCAATTAGGAATTGGACACTCTGGCTCGAACCCAAGAACTCCCGAGTTTAAAATACAAGAATAAGTATTCTTTCGCATGGAAATAATTCCCACAATGGACGATTTTCTGCGGATATCCCCCCGAAAAGTTGGCAAGCGGTAAGATCTTGATAATTCCGTCCAGGTTGGGATATTTGTTGTCTCCAGCAAGGAGTTGGGAAATCTTCATTCGACCTCTGCGCCCTTCGAAGAACGTCGAGAAACTTGAAGAGATTGAGTGGGGAATTTTTTTTTTTTTTCCTTTCGTAAAGGGGGAAATTTGATGTGAGAAACCTATCGTTATGAAAGTGATTTCTGGGGAGTTCTTAGCCCAACGCTCATACGGCTGAGTGCCTAATCTGCGCTCCAAGTTCAGTCGTACTCGGTCTGGCAGAGATTGATCGCAGAACGCAATCGGGGACCGTGGAGGTCTCGGATCGATCCGAGATCGACGGCTGGTGCTTCTGATGAAGACGCCCGCATAATTCTTGCGACAGGAGCCGACAATTTGCACAATTTGACGTCGGTGGGGAGTTTCCAAACCGTAATATGTCGCGCTGGTTCGAAGATCTTTGCTCGACGGATGATCTTCCCGGGCGATGCAGCAGTGCTACGCTTTCACCGTCTGCCAAACTACCTGCGGCAGCTTCCTGTTCCCAACGGTCGTTGAAGGATGCCTGCTGCTAGACTGGGCTTGCTCGTCTGGTTCGTTCTCCTTCTGCTGCAGTTACTTTTGGAGCACCCTGTATATCCCCATGCAGCTGCGTTGCTCGCTTTTTTTGTCTTGTGCATGACGGCACCGAGTCTCCTGTCCTAAGCCAGTCACAGTGGATCGTCGCTCTCACGATGCAATGAGGGTAAAATGCGCCTGCAGGGGAAGCGTAGGAAATGTTGGACGAAATACTCGTACACCCGGTCAGTATTGGCGTATGCGTTTCTGCAAATAATCTGCAAGCCGCAGGAATTCTGAATTGCCTATACACGCTTTACATTCAGGATAAAGCTGACTGAAATAACATTTTTGAGGATGAATATAGCCTAATACCAGGTACATAAATGGTACTCGTGATACTTGTTGCATATCACATTATATTCGTATCGAAATCATGACGTGTCACCACTATCAACACATCAATTCGATATATTTTTCGGCTAGGAACTATCGGCAAGGGTAAACATTTAGGCGAAAAAAAATACTGATTGGGGTTAGTTCGGATACAGGGAGGAATAAGAACGTTCAAATATATTAAAGTAATATTTGAATGCACTTACCTTTCTCTACGCGTCTTGTGCTATATGGATGTTATCAGTTCAAATTGCCTTGCACTGTCATAGGTGAGATTTCACTCTTGCGACCCAGATAAAGAAGAGGATTTTGTGACTGGAGGGAAGAGAGATTCTACTTGCTTCTTTTGACCTTATCGCATTTTTTTTCTTGCAGATGAGGTCGATGATTTCGCCCGTCTGTATACCCTGACTCCTCGGGGCCTCGCGGAGGGTCAGGAAGGTCGACGGTCGCTCCGAGGAGGAGGAGCGCCGCCGCTCCGTGAGGAGGTACCTCGTCCTCGGGGGACGCTTGCTCTTCTGCTTGATGCCGTCCAGCGCGGCCTGGTCCAGGACGAGCTCCAGGCCCAGGTCCTCCCATTCGCTCCACGCTTCTTCCAGCTTCCCAGCGATCTTCCAGATGTCCTCGTCGGATGGGAGCCTGGGAGAGGTCTGGAATCAAGGTGGAGGACGCAATTAATTTTAAATTATGTTGGCTTGCAACTGCTGGCTCGACTTACTGGCTTAGGACGGCGTTGGCGATGTCAGTTTTCCCTGCATCTGTGGTGCCCTTGAAATGACAGAAGCAATTAATAAGGTCTCAGAAAAGAAAGAGAGTGGCTCAAGCGCTTCAAGACCCAAACTGCGTCCGAAGCTCTTCGGACACATCGCTCTGACCGGCCTCGATAAGCGCCTCCAGAAAGTTCGGAAAATTCCTGGAGTCGATGTTCGCCGGGAGCTTGAACAGGAGCGCGGTCCTCCTGTCTCGCTGATCCTGCGGCGTCGCGATCTCATCCACGTTCAGGATTGCGTCAGAAAACCCCAATTCGCCTGGAAGTTGTCTCGCGCCGAAGTGGAAACCTCGTGACTCCCTACAGAGAATATGGATTTTGCGGGGAAAAATCCACATGTTAATATAATAAATAAATGAAAGAATAAACCAAACGAACTGTGAAAGCGGAATTACCTTACCAGAGTTTGTTCTGACCTCACCTCATCGCATTTTCCTCCGAGTCGTTCGCCGTGCGACTCGAACTCGGCCGAGCTCTCGTCTCGCTTGGGGATTTCAAGCGGGAGAGCGGGATCTCCTGCGCGACGTCCCAGACGAGCAGGCAGGGCTGCTGTTACTCGGAGTAACAGCAGCCCTGCCTACCCTGCCCCGTCGAATGATGCATGTGGAGAGGCACAGGAGGATGTCGCGGTCTCGCTTGGCTAACACGGAAGGGAGGAAATGCGATGGGAGCCTTCGGAATGCAATTGCATTCCGGAAACATACTAGCTCGAGAGAGAATCCGTTCTCGGGAGAGGATTAGTTCATGCACCGCATGTGTTATTAGCGCATTTGCAATTTTTTTTTTAGCGGACTGCAGAATTTGCATTCACACAAATTGCACGATCGGTCGAGTGCAAGCAATCGGTTTTGCAAGGAGTAACTACGGAGCTCGGTGATATCACCGTTTAATAGCGATTACATACCCGTTGAGGACAAAACGCGTTGAAAGGTTACGGTAAATTCTCAGCTGCGAATTTCGGAAAATAGCGCATAATTTCCGGAAAGGCAGCTACTAAGGCGGGGAGATGTTCCATCCGATTTTATAAGATGATAATCCCATCAAAATTACCTTCCTGCAATCCACACGTAAACCAAAGAATGACCTGGTAACATCCACTGGGAACAATTGCAGGAATTATGGCTTCGGCCTTACTAGTCAGCCAAGAAGGATCGGCCGCGAGCCCGGGGCTCAGAATCCTCAAGGCATGTAACGCAATGCCGACACGAAGAATGAAGGGAGTCACCCCCGTGCAAGAAGATCGTCATGATCGCATTCACCAGTCAGTGCCGTGTGACCTTCGAATGAACGATGTCTTTCCCGGATTCGGAAAGACATCCTTAGTGGTTATCCCCGTTAAAATAAATATTGCAGATATATCCAAGCGAACGATAATATTAATTGCAAAATAGCCTCGATTAACACTCGGCATTACGAAAAAAGAATCGATCGATTGGTCCTCGGGGGTGGGGGAGGTACGTTGCAAAATTGAAAAGAGAAGAAAAATGTTATTCCGTCTAATGCGTTTAATTCATCACAGATTCTAATATAGGATGGACATATACTTCGCTAAAGATATGGCAATTTAAATTTATTTAGCACGGAAATAAAACGTGCAGGAACGATAAGTATGCTTCAGGCATACGGAGACTCAGCGATTCAACGAAGAAAACTGGGTCAGGTCAAGCATTTCTGAGCTGGTTCAGCCTCTGCAACTTCTTACGAGGATCAAAATCATTCCGGAGACCCAGTATACGTTCAGCGCCGTCAAAATGAAAACGACGGCGGCTGCTAGGACGACGTCCCTCGCGACCGGCACGCTCAAAATGCAATAGATCGTGATCGCGGGCATGGCGACGATCCTGGTCGGAACGAAGAAAAGCAAGGCGGCGGCAAACGTGAGGTTCCTGGTCTTCGTTCGCCCCAGCGCCTGAAGCGAGAGGGCAGCGTCGATGAGGTATTCGGAGGCGTCGTAGAGCACGAGCAGCATGCACGTGAACCGAACGCCGTTCAGGAACCAGCCGGTGAGGATGGCCGCTCCAGCCACGCCGTGATACGCTTCGACAAGTCTCTTCCTCTCGCCCGTGCCGAGAATCAGCTCCAAAAGGATCCAGGACCGTACGATGACGTGCCCCATGAACAGCCACCAGACGTCGTCCTCCACTGGATGGTGCGGGTACCCCTCCCAGGTGAGTGAGGGCGCCCAGATCCACGGCTTGTCCCACAGCACCGCGACGTCCCACGTCAACAGGACGACGAACAGAACCAGTTGCCACGCCCGGCCGGCGAACTTGGTGGCACGGCCACTCTCGACTTCGGGTGGGACTTCGGAACTCATCAGTTTCATTCCAAGTGGTTCTAATAGACACTTCGCAAAATACGGGATGAGAGGATACGTCACTTCTGCAAGGACGATTGCGCGCATAGGGTGAATTGGATTTGCGACCTCTGCATCCTCAGTTACGTTGCTCATGACGGTGTTTCACCGGGAACTCGCCAACCCCACACTGTTAAAAATAAATTATTGATGCAAATAATGGGTATGTGCCACTTTATTAAAACGACGTTTTAAGATCGTCCGAGCTTTTCCTCCCTTATGAAAATCCCAAACCATTCAGCACGTGTTGATTGGGTGCTGGAGGGTTTCGTTCGGAGGTGGAAAGGTTGGTAGCACGGGGTGGGTTTTGTGGGAGAGGAGTGGGGAGAGCTATTGGAAGGTCGGGTGTTGGAAGGCTTAGTAGAGGCAGGCAGATTGGGATAGACGCTGGGGTTGGGATGAAAAATCATTTTGCACCTACACTCCAGTTAGATGAAAACCTACAATGGGGAATTGTAAACAGGATTTGTGTCCACCTCTCGGATAATATTGAGTAAGCAGTGTGATGCAGATGCTGAAGGCAATTAATTTAAATCTAGAATAACAACGGTTCCCATGCTGCTGCATAGCATTAACGCGCCTGCATAGCATTAACGCGCTCCCATCGCCTGAAATTCTACCGGGTGGCGCAAAAAAAAACGCGTCGTGTTTGACGCCTCATAAAATCCGTTGTGGATGATCTAGATTCGTGATGTTCTTATATTACGTTGGAAACACCACATAATTTGTTTTCTGCATGAACCTATGTTGTCTGAGTAAATATCGACAATCGCCCAAAGTGGACCTTCCCGCGTACGAGGATGGAGTTTCAGGACCGCTGGAATTCTCAGGTTTTAGGATTTCTCCACCTTGACGTCATAAATACCGCTTTTTATGCCAATTCTCATCCTAGTGTTCAACACACCGTAGAATTGTGCTACTGTCGTACATCGCAGCATCAGAATCGATACCACGCAGAATACTACGATGAGAACTGGCGCAAAAAGCGGTATACACTGCGTCAAGGGAGAGAAATCATTGGAGCAGTCCTGAAATTCCGCCCACCTCGTGCGCGGAGAGGTCCATTTCATGACTCCGCTTTGAGCAACTGTCGATATTTATTCAGTCAACTTAGAACTTGGGTACATAAAACTTTCAGAAAAAAAAACGTAAAGGTGTTTCCAACGTAATATGAAAATATCATGAACCTCGATCGTCCACAACGGATTTTATGAGGCGTCAAACACGGCGCGTTTTCTTGCGCCACCCGGTAAATTGAGGTGAGAGTATTGCTTTATTTCATTATTTTTTATGCATTAAATGTTCTTGCTGTATTCGTAAGCTCCCAAAATCGTAGAATAACCGAAGGCACAGCGCCTGGCGTCCTTAGGGGAATTTTGCATTTTTGGAGTTCAACTGGAGAGGAAATCATGTACCTGTCATTACTTTTTTTTAACGATCAATCTATCTTCAGTATTTCAATTTGTGGTGTTCCAACAGGGTGGAATTTTCATAAGGGCTCGACTTCGATAATATTTATTTACTTTAGTGGAATATTTAAAAGGATAGAAGTAGGCGTGGAAATGCGAGCATACCTTTCGTATCAAGTAAGAGATGTGGGGACTCTCTAAGATGGTCACGTTTCCAGCGACGAGGGAGAAAGTTAGACCATATCCAACTGCAACCAAAAGCGACGAGTTGAATGATGGAACTGTCGGTTCATGATGAACTGGCAGATTCCACTCCCAGACCAGGAGAAGCAAGAACTGTGACTTGTGATTCGGATTTACCATTACTTGGAATCAGACTTGATGGCATGTCAAAGGCGGTGACAGGCAGGAAACGAGGGAAGGGACTGTAAGTAAGAGTATTTGCTTCTGGAATACTTTTCTCTGCCATCCCTGAGCATTCCGGCCTACCGATGTGGCTTGTGGGCTCGGTCGCCCGCGGACGGGAGGGAGAACGCATTGGAGATCGGATGGATGTGATGCGCCAGTCGCCCCAGGGCAATGGGGGAGACGGGAGAGGTTTCCTCATTGGAGGCACTTGAGCGACGCCTGCGCTTCTAAGAGCAAACTGGGTCCTTCACAGCGTTTCTATTCCGTCGATAACTACTCTCTAGTGGCGTAACGAAGGGGGGAGGGAAGACGGGGCTTCACCCCAACTCTAGCCGAAATTAATCCGCTCCCCTCCCCCTGGAGAAGTTAGGGAAATTCTAGCCTTCCTTTGGCAAATTCCTGGCTATGCCCACTGCCGCTCTTGGGACACCACTAGCGGTAAAACGTGATGAAATTGAATGCCTCACTTTTACACGTTTGAAAACTATTATTGGAATCACGCAGATCACTAAGAACCTTAGATTTCATACTGCTTAAAACTTCATCGGAAATACCGTAGAATTATGTCTTCGAATGCCAATAGAGACGGGACCATTAGTTGCAAACTTCATATATACATTTGCAAAATGTTAGCATTGATTCATAAATTACATTTATTATTCTAAAACGTAGGAAATAGGAAGTCGTGGATGCTCCGCAATCGGAGGGGCCGCATCTCAACGACCTAAACGAGTTACTGTCTCTCGTCGGAATGGCTGCGTGGCGTCGAATCTCGTATCGTCGAAAACTACATATAAAACATGAAAATTTCAATTACAATCACGAAGCACAAAAATGCAAAAAAAGGATATTCGTCCGATAGCGGCCTTAATTCAGGTCTGAAAGGGTTAAGAAGTATGAATCAAGCCCAAATCGGTTTGAGGCCAAACTTGGGGAAACTACTCTTACTGAATTTTGAGAGGATGCAGCATAGACCATTACTGCATTTGAGGTGCAATGATCCACCAGTATACTTTGAGCTGTGCATTGTCCTGTTACAAAGTGTTGTTCTGATAAAAACTCAGACAATCTGATCAACCCCTTGTAAATGTTCAATGTCAAGAGTTTTAAATCGTTATTTTTGCTTGAATATACGAATCTTGCTCCACCATTTTCTCGTATATACGATAGTGACTGGTTCTTATGCTTTCGCCAACTGTCAAATTTATTTATTTTTGTAAATTTTCTTACAATCCATGCATCTCAGCAAGAAATGTTCCAAAATATCCATTTCCATTCCGTTCCATTTTGGCCGGACGCTCGTCCGCGTCCGTCGAGGGCTAAAACTCCCATTTCGCTCAACGTCGACATAATGATTCAGCTCCCGAGGACGGCAAGGGTTCGGTTTTCTCTTTTCCCATCGAAAATTCCTTCGGCTCCTGCGCTGCAGAGGCTGATGGGCCGAGGACCCGGATTCAGAAGCGGGACCTTCAAGCTTAGCAACGCAATACCGACACGGAGTCACACAATCCCCCCCCAGCGAGAGGATCGTCATGGTGACATGGCACAGGCTGGTGGATGTGATTTTCAAATGTCTTGCCTGGATTCGGGAAGATGTCGTTCGTTGGGATATATCCGCAATTTTTATTGGATAACATTAATGGCAAAATGGCCTCGATTAACACTTGGAATTACGGGAGAAAGAATCGATCGGTCGACATTCGAATCAAACAACGAACTAAGTCTGCGAAATTCCGGTCCGCGTAATTTTTGCTGTTGAAAGTTTTCAACTCTAGGTTGGCATCGTGTAATTCTCTGTCGTGTGAATCGTGATGACCGCGAGGAGATCTGTTGCAAACACGATTTGAGAAGGAAAATATTTAGGACCGTCAATCGGTTAAAAATAAAAGATCGATTAATCGACTTTTTTATCGATCCCATAATTACTCCTTGTATCGTGTCCTAGGCATTGGGAATGATTCTCCTTGTGTCGTGCCCGACACCTAGACGAGCCTCAGAAAGTGACTCAAGGCGATGCAGTCGCTAACAGCAGTTACTATCCAGACGCACACTAATTAATCATAGTTACAATTTAGCCAGATAATGAAGCGTAAGCAAAGAAGCGCACTGTGGCCCTTTCCCATTTAGCCAACCCAAAACGGAATGATGCAAAAATATAACTCAAATGATTGCGCGTAATGGTATACATTATTCACGGTATACGTCCAGATTCAAAAATTCATTAGCGATTTACGGGAAACACAGAATGGAAAAGGAAAAAAATAGGAGAGAGTTCCACAATTTCGTGATTCCGCGAAGAAAACTGGTTCAGCTGAACATTTCTGAGCTAGCTCCGCCTCTGCAACTTCTTACGAGTATCAAAGTCATTCCGCCGGCCCAGTAAGCGTTCATCGCCGTCAAAATGGAAACGACGGCGGCTGCTAAGATGACGTCCCTCGCGACCGGCACGCTCAAAGTAGAGTAGATCGTGACCGCGGGCACGGCGACGATCCTGGTCGGAACTAAAAGAAGCAAGGTGGCAGCAAACGTGAGGTTCCTGGTCTTCGTCCGCCCCAGCGCCTGAAGCGAGAGGGCGCCGCTGAGAAGGTATTCGGAGGCGTCATAGAGCAAGAGCAGCATGCACGTGAACCGAATGCCGTTCAGGTACCAGCCGGTGAAGATGGCCGCCACGGCCAAGCAATGATGCGCACGGACGAGCCTCTTCCTCTCGCCGGTGCCGAGAAGCAGTTCCACCAGGATCCAGGACCGTACGACGAAGTGCCCCATGAACAGCCACCAGACGTCGTCCTCCACTGGATGGTGCGGGAAATCCTCCCAGGCGAGGGAGGGCGCCCAAATCCACGGCTTGTCCCACAGCACCGCGACGTCCCACGTCAACAGAGCCGCGAACAGAACCAGTTCCCGCGTCCGGCCAGCGAACTTGGTGGCACGGCCACTCTCGTCTTCGGGGGGGACATCGGAACTCATCAATTTCCTTCCCAGCGGTTCTAATAGCCACTTCGTAGCGTACGGGACGAAAGGGTACGTCGCAATCGCGAGGACCATCGCGAGCAGAGCGTGCATCGAATCTGTGGCTTCTCCATCCTCAGCCATGTTGCTCCAGGCACTGTCTCACCGGAAACTTGCCAACCCTTAGCTGTTGAAAATAAATTCGTTCCGCAGATAATGGGTGCGTGTCCCTTGATTGAAAAGTACGTTTTAAAACTGTTCGATCTTTTTCTCCACCTTATAAGTATTCAACTGACGTATATATTATCAAGGATGGAAGTAGATGTGGAAATGCGGCATGTACCTTTCGTATCGAAGAGATGTGGGGACTCTCAAAAGACGGTCACGTTTCCAGCGACGAACGAGAACGTTAGACCATATTCACTGCGCAACTGCGACCAAAAGCGGCGAGTTGAATGAAAGAATTGTCGGTTCATGATGAACTGGCAGATTCTACTCGCAGACGAGAAGCAAAAACTGTGACTTGTGATTTGGATATTCCATCATTTGGAAACAGACTTGATGGCATGCCTAAGGCGGTGACAGGCAGGAAACGAGGGAAGGGACTGATAGTAAGCATAAGTACTTGCTTCAGGAGGACTTCTCCTGCCATCCCTGAGCATTCCGGCCCTACCGATGTGGCTGGTGGGCTCGGTCGCCCGCGGACGGGAGGGAGAGCGCATTGGAGATCGGATGGTTGTGATGTGCCAGTCGCCCCAGCGCAATGGGGGAGACGGGAGAGATTTCCTCATTGAAGGGTCTTCAGCGACGCCGCGGGCCTGTGATGAGAGGACCCATGCGCCTTCAAGAGTAAACTGGGTACTTGTTCACAGCGTTTCTATCGCGTCGATCACTACTCCTATCCGATGGCGTAAGAACGGGGGCGGGGGGGGGGGGGGGGCTTCCGTCCCTCCTAAGTTGCGTTCTAGGCGTTGATTTTGTTAACACAGCAACAAAAACATGGTAATGGTACTTTCAATCACGCTGCTCCTTTTGCTTTACTTCCTCCCTCCACCACAAAATCGCGGAGTCAGTCTAAGAAAAATGAGGAAAACGTGAGCACGAGGTGGTGATCGTCAGCGAGACGGAGACCGGATTCAGGGAAATCCCACGGTCAGGGACGAAGTTAGCATCGGCGGCGAGGCGGCTTTCGGCACTCGCTTCCAACAAGCTCAAAGGGTTCCACATTGTCCCGCCCTTCACCCCTGAGGGCAATCGCGTTCACAATCGCCTCAATGGCCTGGGTGAACAATAATGACCAGGATGAGAAATTATGACCACCTCTTAGAGCTCTCCCAGGGTTTTTTTTCCCGATTTCCCCACATGTTTCCGTTAGAATGGAAGCAAACAATTGATTAGCTGGGAGGGAGGGGAGGGGAGGGGAGGGGAGGGGATTGGGGAAGAAGGATTTTACCTACAGCAGTACAGTTCATACTACTGCTATGATTTATGCTGTGTGAGTTAAAGCCGCTTCATTAACCCGTCAAGCGTGTAATTTTCTGAGTGAAGAGGAATCCTTACCGTATGAATTTTAATGAACCGCAACAATTGTATTGATAGCTGAACGATAGTGTTAAATTTTAAAAAAGCCGAACGTATACGGCAACCTAACTAGTTAGTAACTTGTGCAAAAGCATAGAATAGTTTAACGAATGAGAGCGTGATGCAGAATATGTCAAGTGTGATTATTCGAGGATGGCGTCACGTTATTGCCTGGATCTTGAGGCCCACTCTCACCCATGGAGGAACGATTCCGACGCGACGTCGTCAGTCTTACGATACGCCACCCAGAGTCGATAGGCTCTCCAGTACCGTGACGGCCTTCCAAGCAAACTGGGGATGGAGAGGAGCCAACGTGAACCCGAGGAAGGTGGATTCAAACAAGGTGGTCCAGGTCGAGTGCCACAAACAAAACTGCAATTTTCTTAGAAACAGCATGTTTTATTGATTTTAAATTTGCACTGAATGTTCCTGACATGTTGCACCAGCATGACGTACGTTTCACTCGAAGTGGTCACATTTGACCTTAATTATGGCCTTCAACCTCACCACTTTCTTTGAAATTTCGCCCTAAAGACGAAGCAAATCTTGTCTGAGACGATCCAGACTGAGGTGGGACTTGGAACAGACCTTAGACCGGATGATGGACCACATGGCAAAAGGGTTCAGATCGGAAGACGACGGGACCACTCAAGAAACTTGGCGAATTCTTCAGACATCGGTCATGGCTCACATTAGCCGCGTGAGACGCTGTTGATGACATCAGGAACGAAGACGAGGGGGGGGGGGGACGCCTACACCTTAACTGAGGCTGGCTTCCGGGTGCAGAACGCTATTCTGGCATGGTTGGGGCATCTCCTCTCGACTTGGTGCAGGTCGTCCACGACAGGCAAAATGATCGGGGTTTGGCACCGAGAATAACTTCTCGTCCGAAAAGACGATGTTTGGGGGGGCCGAACCATTCTTGGGCCCCTTTGACATTGACGACTTCCGGACTGTCTCTTACTCTTGGTGGCTCACCATCCTCATCATCGTCAACCTGGAGACATTCATCTCCTCTGCCATCTTCTTGATGAACCTGTTGGGATTGCGCCAAATCCAGAGCCCGAGTCGGTCGATCGATTTATCCGTTCTCGTCGAATTCCTGCTGCCTCCAGGTCGTTTTGCCAGTAGAGCCTGTCTCGAGGTTTCCATCCGACATCCACTTCATGAAGGCTTGGCTTAGATCTAACTTGTTGCCCGCCTTATTTCCCGCCTTTTCAATTTCCGGTCTTTCCAGGCGCTGTTCCTGCAGTTCTACGACTAACGACCGCCTGGCTCCAGTCGCCATGTTCTCCGCTTGTGTTTAAACGATAGTCTTAAATTTAAGACCGGATTAAACAGCAAAAAGGGTACGATTCCAACGAGCAACATTTAAACAATCGGAGTCAAGTATTTGGGGTAAGGGACATTTAGTTACACTTCACCTGGACCTCCCTGAAATGATAGGAAATCCAAGGCTTTTCGATCGCGCGCCATCTCCAGCTCTTTTCCTTCGCTCAGTGACATCAACGACGACGTGGCCGAATCCCCGAATAAGGCGATTCCTGATTCCGCTGCCTTGAAGCACGGCCTACACGGAAATGTTGTTGTTAACGAGCCACCAGATGTCTCTAATATTTCGACCCTCCCTACCCCTCGGAGTGTCGCCTTTAATTATACTCTATCAAGGTAAATCGAAGACGCACTAGCTCTCGAGTAAGGACGACCCATAGGTCCAATGATAGCATGGAATAAAGATGGCCTTGTCACAGCCTGGGTGTCCTGTGTCTCCTACTACGCTGAGGGATTCCAAGGTGTTATGTCCCAGACGCCTCGAACAGAAGCAGAAATAAGATCCGTTTCTTCAATTTACCATCACATTCGGAAGGACGTTCTCCGTGGGCATTGACTTGAAGGTGGAAGGGTCCTAGCCATGGAAATGAACGGAGTTTTGAAAGGGTATTATACGTTATACGCACTCGCTATCTAACCGAAGTTGTCAAGACTAAGTTTCACTGTACTTCCTGTAGATGTCGCTACTCACATCGCCCCACGCGAAATCCACGAGATCTTGTCACAACATTGTCCGTTTAAACTTTACTTACCACCTTCTCACAAGGGTGATCTTTATTGACGATCTATAACACTTTGCCCCCGTCGCACCGAAGCGAGGGGTTTATAAAATGAGCGGAGGAACTAGGCTTCCTGGTCTCTTCCGAAATGGCTCTTCGTAGAGATCCTGACGTATTTCAATTCGCGGCCCTTCTCCCTGATGAGGAATGCAACATCATCTCCTCCCTCAAGCCAACTCTATCCAACCTCTTCCGTCCAGGTATGCTAGCATTATTTTCAACTGAAGTTGGAGTTTACAAGCGATTTTCCTAAGGGACCATCAACGATACCATGAGGAAACACAAAGGTGGAAACACTTTTCCCATCGTGAGGTGCCGCACATGCAAGCGGTAATGGAGTTCCAGGATGTCATCGGGGGGGGGGGGGGGCACATTCTTTTCTCGATGTGTGTTCATACGGCTAATTGTATGTACTTACGTAAGCTAAAGGAGAAATGTCACGTCTTCAACCGATTCATGGATTATGCTTTTGCCCACATCAAGGATAGCAGAAGGCATCCCAATTTAGATATGGTTCACGACGAGAATGGAATGCTACTGTACCTCGATGTCCTAGTTGTGAATTGCATCTCCGTGTTTCCCACTCGATTGAACATAGCTTTCGACATTTACGGGACTTATGGACATGTTTTCTCTTTAGGACAGTGAAGACCCCGAGGATGACAGGAGCTCCACAGATTTCTCATGCAGCCATTTCCAGAGTTCGATTCATCCATGGAGCGGTGTTTCCATGGAATACCTCGGCCTGCCGCATTAATTACTGACATTAAAATGATTGGCGAACAGCAATCACACGCTGGAAGCGGTCCAATTTCCGGACATTATTCGGTGCAGACCGATTAGCACTATTATCCATCGAGGCGGCGGAAGACAGTTGAATTCCTCTCCTTTCTTAACCCACACGCAACTCCGTCCCGCATCTAGAGACCTGATGCCTTAATGGCATGGTGGACCTGGCGTGACTTTCCTCAGGCATTACTCTTCCTTAGCTCCACTAGTTCCAGCTCTTCATCGGTCTGCCATTTCCGACTCTCCTAACCCCTCCAACAGGAGACACGTATTCCAGGGCCTTGTCATGCATCCAGAGATTTCAACTCTGTTCCCTGTAATTATTGCGGTTATTTTTGCATTAGAATCCTTCCTGATGGACAGATTACTCTTCTGTACTTCTTTAATTTCCTTTTTTCACACCAAGTATGGCATGACGTGGCACAATTACTACACCATCACCATGGATAACAATGAGAGCATGTAGTCATATGATAATCAATTTAATATGGTTTACTATTCTTCAACCTAACCCTAAACCTCAACTTCAATCTCAACCACCCCTCTTTCTCAACGGAATGGAATCGTTAGGCATGACGGACGGACTGTCTTCCTGACAGTTTTATGCCTTGTGGAGGTAGGGCGTCGTGGTCCATGACATCTTCAGGAGTCATGGGCTAAGCCCTACGTTCAAAATATTTTGCCGTGAATGCGAGACAGGCAAAGAGTAAAAAAAAAAAAGAGACTGCCAGACCTTAACGGAAGAGGAAGGTCGGCTGGGAGGGCAAATGGGGGGAGGATACACCTAACTGATTTGGTTCCGACCCGATGTACCAGAACGGAAGAACCGCCTTCTTGAAAGCGTTTAGCGGAGGGTGAGCATTCCCCCTCAAGGTAGTCAGATCAATAGGGAAGGAGAAGGATTGAAGAAAAAAAAAAACTCGGCAGTAAAGACTCTTTGCTCGTGTTTGGCTTCAAATCCGTCGAGCCCAGGGCAAAAATCAGGAGTCAGCCTATATCTTGAATGACTCTTGCGATCTTCCATTATCAAAAAAAAAATGCTGAGAATGGAATTGTCAGAATTGGAATCACTTCGTAGGCATGAAGAATTTGATGAATTGGAGTTTAACATCTCGAGCATGTAAATGAACGGAAGTTATGAAAAAGACGTTTATGGCGTTCATTTTTACAAAATTAAGGAGGAATCTGTATTATTAAAAAAAAAACTGGTGCTGGTGTGGATGCAAGCACTTGGACGAAAGGGGCTCATAACTCCATCGGTAAATGGCATCACCACGCTCCACTGTCTGGAAAGATCACACGACCGAACGGAATCGAGTACCTTTCCCGAAGAACCAAAGACCCACACGCAAAACATTGAGGGCAGCTAAAACGTGCCTAGAGCACGCACCAGGTTCGATGAAAATTCACATGGTGTATCGGAACTAGATTCTAAGAAATTGGAATACGACTGATGAAACATTGCTTGCCGACTTCCGAATGGTGAACATACCCAAGCAAAGGCAAAACTGAAACACGTGAGGAAGACTTGGACATGCCCCCAAACCTCAAACCTTAGGGCTACCCATCGAGGGCTAACTAATGCTATACGTAAAACCATTCTGAGTATAGCCCAATTTGAAGTTCATTCCATGGAGCTTACTCCTCTCAACTCCCCACAAGAGCATGCACGAAGATAGTGAGTCACTCAACTGGGCTCTACCGATTATTAAAAAAAATGAAAGGACATATAGCAAAAGATTTCTGCGATAACCTGAGTTGCGTTTTGGCCTTGGACTTGTGAGGTGTGTCTCAGACCTGCTTGTGCGCGGTTCCGTTCTTTAGAGCCGCCTCAGTGCAATCTCTTTCTCGATTTTCTTTTGACTCTCAGTACCGTACTAGGAGCCTTACAGGAGAAGATGAAACTAGAGAGTCTGTTGTATTCTTTGGAATTGTGACATGTGTCGGCTCACTCCTGGATCCACCAACCCAGGAGGAACCATCATCTCAAGTTATCCAATCCTCCTCATCCAAACGGATGTCACTCTAAAATATGCATGAACTTTGCTCCATGCTAGCTTGAGCTAATTCCTTACGCCTGGGGGTCCTTGGAAAATTAAATATATAATTATAAATGATGTTTTTCGGGCGCTACCTTCAATCGCAAATCCAAGTGTTCCAAAGTTTCTGATAACCGGGGGTAGGGGTCCATGGGTAATACTTGAGAACCTGGGAAGTCCGTAGGTGCAAAAAGGTTAAGATCCCTTGCCTTATGCGCTTACCTTAATTTATTCCATTGATCATCACTGCACGCCCTGATTTTACCTTGTTAATTCTTAGGCGTCAGTATTCGTGGGCGCCTAGGCACACCACTGGTCATTTTGTCCTAGCATAGCGTCTGTATTCCTCCCCGCGCGCATCCAGGTACACCGCTACTCTCCCCGAGAAGGGGTCCACCACAGTGACCCCGTATCATAGACATGGTGTAATTTAGCCATTTTTACTCGGGCCCGCGGCCCTGGTCGGCAAGACCGTGGACGTCGCCATGTTTGTAATTGGCATTGTTCGGCTTTGATGCTGTAGTGTCGTGTCTAAGGAGCAGACGACACGACCAGCATCCAGTGTTGCTGAAAGGGAATAGACCAGCTATTCAGAGGCTTTGAGGACAAGTTTTGTGCTGTGCCTGTTTTTCAGTGGAGGAATGGTATTTATCAAGCATGGACGTGGTTGAACACTCTAACTGCTCCAAGTGGGGGTTCTCCTCTACCCCACATGACACTTGAACATTGATACGAGAGAGCAGCCAGAGCGGGTGATACACCTCAGAGGGGTGTGTCAGGGGGAGCCCGTCTTCCGGTTGGCGCTTTTTTCAAGCGTGTGCTTGGTCTGCTGGTCAACGCTGGTCAACACATTCCCTTGGTTTTTCCGGAGACTTGCTGATCGACACGTTCGTTGTTGGTTTTTGCTGAGACTTTCTTGTTTTCGTCGTTGGTCCGCCCGTGCTTTGCAGATCCGCACGTCCCTGGCTGGTCTGTTCATTCAGTGTTTTTTTTTTCATGGCCTAGCGCTGGGTATTATACGTTATGCGTACACCCCCCCACCCCCACCCCTGGCATGATCCTGGCGTACGTTGAGCCGTACCCCGCATTTCGTACGCGTTGATGGCAGCGTCATCTAACGGCGTCCGCTAGAACTAGTGTTCTACACTACTTCCTGTAGGTGTCAGGTGCAATGCTCTGGCTCCGCAGCATGAAACCAGAGTGGGTGACTGTCTTTACTTCTGGAGCCATGTTTTGGAGAACATGTACTTCCTTTGGGAGAAGCCATGAAATTAGCGGTAAAAGGCAAATGTTAAATTCAGAACGTTTATTTATGATAAATGATAATAATGACTGGAGCATTATTGTACAAGAGTAATACAAGAATTTGTAGAATATGAGACGAGATGACCAAGAGTGTAAATGCAGGAAAGTGGGAAAAAAATAAAAGGATGAAAATTGTCAAACTTATCAAGGCATTAAAAGTGGGGAAAGTCATGTCATGTCCATCCATCCATGAAAGTCAGAAAGGATAAAGTAATGATAAAAAAGATAAAACAATAAAGAAAAAAGATAAAACAATGATGAAAAGGATAAAACAGAACGATAAAAGGATAAAATAATGAAAGAGGGTAAAATGGTAAAAGGGTAAAATAATTAAAAAAAAGGGTAAAATGGCCTCTCCTCTTCACTGTGGGTATTGAAGTCTCATCTCCTCCAAGATGTCAAGGAAGGGAGAGGCTTTATGTATGGTCCGCCACCAACCTTCGGCAAGGTGATTTTGCAGAAGTGCGAGTCGGGTCCCCCTCCCTCTCTTCAGTATTCTGGTTTTTAGATGCGCCCAGGAGCTTTCAATTCGTTGTGTGTTAGCACCTAGGAAAAGTACCGACACTATTCGAAAGCCTTCCGGGACGAAATAGACCCTAGGTATCAATATCCATACCGGTAACTGGGTCCACGAAATTCAGGGAGTGGTTCACTGTTTCGTGTGTGAACCCGTACCGGTGCAGCCCCTGGTACGCCCCCCACTCGTGGGGGGTGCGCATAACGTATAATACCCCTAGCGCCTGCCAAGAATGATTTGATTTGCCCGTTGGTTACATTCCGGCCTATGGCTTGAGCCTACTGTTCATTGTCTTTCACTTATTTATTTACTTATTTTATTTATTTTAATACATTTTACTAGTTTTTCAAATGTCAAGCTAATAGAGTAATTATGGAGCTCCCCACTGGCCTTTCATTTTAACCCACGGTGCTAGGCAAAGTGCCATCCTGGCCCTAGCACTACATTTTGGTGTCAGAAGTGGGATCCCACTTTGTGGGAGTGGGATAATTAAAGTTGGATTCACATGATGGAAGTTCTTTAGTTGAAGATTGATGAAGGATTGGATTGTCAGAATTGGATGTGGAATATTTTGGTAGTTGGGTTGTCTAGTATTTGGTCCTATGAAAGGAGAAAGAAGTGGTCCAGTGGCCTGTGGGATATTCAAATGGAAGGATAGATGAAAACTGTTAGATCTTTCAATTTCTTTTAGTGTTTCATGTTTTATTGGAATTTCTTTTAAAGCTGTATTTCATATATATTTTTGGAAAAGGTACAAGTCTTTGCTCAGGTAGAAAGTATTGAGTGTATCTTTTTAGCTCTGTTTTAGCTTTTACAGGTTTATAGGCTAGGAAGATTTATAAGGATTTGGTCAAGAAGCACATTATATTCTTATTTTTGGAATTCAGGTAGCTGACTTTGGGGCAATGGCTTCTCCAAAGACAAAATTGGAAGTTCCCAAATATAAGACAGGTCAAGATATTGAGGATTATTCGAAAGTGTTTGAGTTGATAGTGGATGCCAATGGCCTCACTGCTGAACAGAAGAAAACTCAGCTTCTGATTAGCTTTGAGAGATAGGAACTTTACATCATAGGTTGGTCCGTGATGTTCGTGGTGATGAATCCTTTGCTGATGTTAAGCCACGACTCATTTCAACTTTCAAAGGAAAGTTGGCAGAGTTTGACAGCATGACTGCTTTCAAAAAGAGGGTTCAGCTTCGAACTGAGTCTGTGATGGAGTATGAGGAGAGCTTGACTATTCTTTTTCTTGAAGCTGGAGGGTCCAATGATGGTCTTGAGGGTAAACCTTTAGAGATCATTTGTTGAATGGTCTTTTGCTTTCAATTCAGGAAGCTGTCAAAAGAGAGTTGCCTAGAACTGTCACCCGCATGATGGAACTTGCTCAGACAGCTGAAGCAGCCTTGGGCCTACGCGGTACATCTGCACTAACAATGTATGTGGTAACCCCACATGAGGAAAGTTCTGCTTATTCAAGCAATCTTGTAGCACCTTCATTTGGGTCTTCTGGTCTGACATCTCAGGCCTCATCTGCTATTCCATCTCTATCAGCTATGGATTCTAGGGTACTGTCTGACAGGGTTCTAAGTAAGACAATGAACAGTAGGCTCAAGCCATAGGCCGGAATGTAACCAACAGGCAAATCAAATCATTCTTGGCAGGCGCTAGGCCATGAAAAAAAAAACACTGAATGAACAGACCAGCCAGGGACGTGCGGATCTGCAAAGCACGGGCGGACCAACGACGAAAACAAGAAAGTCTCAGCAAAAACCAACAACGAACGTGTCGATCAGCAAGTCTCCGGAAAAACCAAGGGAATGTGTTGACCAGCGTTGACCAGCAGACCAAGCACACGCTTGAAAAAAGCGCCAACCGGAAGACGGGCTCCCCCTGACACACCCCTCTGAGGTGTATCACCCGCTCTGGCTGCTCTCTCGTATCAATGTTCAAGTGTCATGTGGGGTAGAGGAGAACCCCCACTTGGAGCAGTTAGAGTGTTCAACCACGTCCATGCTTGATAAATACCATTCCTCCACTGAAAAACAGGCACAGCACAAAACTTGTCCTCAAAGCCTCTGACTAGCTGGTCTATTCCCTTCAGCAACACACTGGGTGCTGGTCGTGTCGTCTGCTCCTTAGACACGACACTACAATGCGATTCATTTGTTAAGTTTAAAATATTGAATGGTGTAACAAGAAAGGGATCGAGCCACCTGTGAGGAAAATCGAAGAAGCCTGGAAGGGGGTTCATCCGGGGGGAGTGAGTTTGGGACCTTCTTGGAGGCGACAAGGCTACTCTGTTTTCTCGTCTGCTGTTCGACTTTGTGGATCACTTGCTACCTCGTCTTCCAGCCACAGCTTACATCCGCATCTCTTCAGTCAGCCACAATACATTATTCTATAAAACTCTGGAGTGCAAGGGCGACCGGCCTATCACCTCCCAGTCTCCAGTGCCTTTCCCTTTTTGCTTTACCCTCCTGGGGTAAAGAGCCCAGTTGCCTCATCGGCCGGACTCTCCCCCTAATCCTGTTAAGTTAAGGGTTTGGTGATACCTCCCTTGCGATCGTAAACTTTTATAACCTTTTTTGGAGAAAGTAATCTTAATATATTTCCAAAGAACCACATTTTCATACACTTTGCAAGAGTAAATTCGAAGTTATTTACAACCATTTTTATCTCTATTCATTTAAGCCGTTTTAAAGGGCCCATGATCCTTGAGTGAAGGGTTCCTAAGGAACCCCAGGCCGTGTACCTTAGACACTCTACCTGCCAGATACTCCAGGGATCTGAATCTACACCCTCTCAGCCCCCCCAGCACTCCTACCACTACATTTTAATCAGAAACACCACGTGGAATGCACAATTATGGGGTAGGAATTTGCATGCGATTTGAGCGTCTTCAAGTTATGTTGTACGGTTTTTGTAAGGGACCCTGAACGACTCAACGAGAAAGCACGAAAGCGGAAACACTTTTCCCATCGTGAGGTGCCGCAAGTGCAAGCGGTGCTGGAGCTCTAGGAACGGCCCCGATGTCCTCGGGGGTCCAGCAGCAGATCGAAATGGAGGCACATTTTTTAAATTTATTTTAAGGATATCAAGGATCGTCCGTGCCCCAAGCTCAGCATTAGGACAGTTCTGTCCATTGTGTATTGCTGGGCACGTGACCAGACGATCCGAGAGTAACAGGAATGGCTGGCCTCCATGCCGTCCTCTAAACGTGAGGAAACCCTCGTTGACTGGCGTAACTTCATTCGGGAGCTCCTCTACCGCAAGCTGCACGTTCGTTGCGCGGCCCTGGGAAGATAGTGGAAATTGATGAAAGCTGCTCACGGTTCGTGAAATCGAATTCTCTACGATCCTGTCCATTTCTTTCCTGAAACGCTCACCCTCGGAGGATTTCATCTTTACTCACCGGGATATTCGCAAGAACAAGAGGAGGTTGGTGGCTGGCAATAACTTCTCCCTCGCTCGACAGAATTACGGTAATCGGGTCATTGCTCGCTAGGAGAATGCACTTCAGGAGAATGGAAAGCAGTTATCAGCAAGGATAGAGATACATAGGGCCTATTTCGTTCCGGAAGGAATTCGAATAGTGTCGGTACTTTTCCAAGGTGCTAACACAGCGAATCGAAAGCTCCTGGGCGCTTTTACAGACTAGAATCCTGAAGAGAGGCAGGAGGGACCCGACTCGCGCTTCTCCAGAATCACCTTGCGGAAGGTTGGTAGCGGACCATTCACAAAGCCTCTTCCTTCCTTGACATCTTGGAGGAGATGGAACTTCAATACCCACAGTGGAGAGAGGCCCTTTTCTTTCTTATTCTTTTGTATTCCTTTGACATGCATGGTTTCTGTTTCTCACTTGTATTGCTTCACATCTCCCTGACGGTGTTGACATTTTCCATATTTTATATATATATATATTTCTCTTTTTATGCTGCTGGCATGGGCCAATAGGCCAATTTTGTCATTTACACTTTCAGTCCTCTCGTGTCATGCTCTACAAATTCTTGTATACGTACATTGCAAGAATGCTGCAGTCACTATAATCATTTTTCATACATATGTCGTATGAGTAAGATGATTAAATTTCGAATATAACCTTAATAGAGCTTTGTGGCTCCCGCGGGACATAATTTAGTTCGCGGCCCTGCATGGGTTCTGTCCATGTCAGGGTTGGGCCCGCATAGCCCTCCATTGTTTTTCTGGGGGTGTGACCTCCCCCTTCCGGTCACGCCGCCTCTCGTTTTTCCGTCTGGTGTGTGGTCCGTCTCTGTCACCCTGGCTGCTTGTCTGTCGGGAGAGTTCGTCCTAGGCAGTCCCTCTAGCCAGCCGTGCCTGCAGCCTTGCTGCAGACTAAAGACTCTCAAGACGACCTCAAGACTCCAATTAACATGTGATATTTTTTCTTTTCTCTTAATTTAACTTTAATTAAATACTTGTTGTCCTTGTTGTTTGAACACCGTTTTATTATTTATCATCAGTCGTCTCCTTAGACGGCTTGTCCTGTCTGTGGAGTGAGGCCAGGACCCTTTCTTTGCCTCCGATTAACCGCTCGTGCTAAATTGTCTTTCTCTTCTTTTCGGCTTAAAGTTAACGTTATAAGTCCTCTTTTGAGGCCCTCCACACGACAACTGGTGGCAGCGGTGTTCATTTTTTTTTCTTTGTTGGCCAGTGAATTTAATTGAAATATTTATTCATAATTCTATTTGCCCATAGCCACTTTCTTGGTTCATAGGCCAATTGGCACATTTTCCTTGTTCAAGTTTGTTCTTTTTTTTTGGGGGGGGGGGGGAGACACTGTTTCATAGATATCGTCATAATGGACAAGGAAGTAAAGGCTAAACAATTGGAAGATTCAGAGAAAGAAGATGGTGCTGGTGGTGTTACTGCAACTTTTTCTAGTCATGCTTTTGTTCGTCCCCCGATCTACCACACGGGTGATGATTTTTCCCAATGGCTGGTGGTATACAAGAGTGCATGCTCTGCCAATAATTGGCCAGATTCCACGAAGATTTAATATCTTCGCATGGCTTTACCCAGAGATTCTCCTCTGCAGTTGGCTGTTGCTGAGGCTGACAAGACTTTGTCTTTCCGATTTGTTGTGAAAGATCTGAAATCTATGCTTTCCGTCCACGAGCCACAATAAAAGCTGGCAAAATTCGATTCGAATCGATCATGCCAGTGTGCTTGGAGCTCACCATATGAAAGCGTAGGATGCCATACAGCATAGCGACAGGTGTGCGTGTGGTGGAGCCTAGGTGTACACCGTGGTGTGCATAACGTATAATATCCACCTAGCCTTGGCCTATCAAATATTTTGTTTTATATTAAGTGATTCCTGTGAGTACCGTCATCCTCCCTTTCACAGCTCCACCCACCCAGATGTCTCTTCCTCTTCTGAGGAGCTCTGGCATCCCTCCTTTAAAATCTCTCACCACGTCCATACCCTGCCTCCTCAACAAGATCCGTCACTGTTAAATCCCTTGAAGACATCCCACCACCTCTACCAGAAGTACCTTGCACTCCCCGCACTTCTCCACCCAACTCCTAAACCACGGAAGGGGGCGAGTTCACCCCAGTCAAACATAAGACTACGAGTAACAAATCTCCCCAACACCCCTCTCCCATAGGCCTTTCCTTCCTAAATATAACTTCCCTCTCATTGTCCAAGGTTTGAAAGAGCAGTTCCTTGCTCCTCTTCAGTTCCAACGTCCTCTCAGAGAGCATTTCGAATTTGGACCTAACCGAGATGCGCCGCGCTAGGGTTGGCTTGTTTTGGGTTTTGCCACTGGTAAGAACTCAGCTCAGTGCTACAAGGGTGGCCAACTAAGAAACTCGAGAATGAGGAAACCTCAACTGCCTGCTCTTCGAAACAAAAGCCAACAAACTGCCTGCCTGCTAAGCTGTCCTTGAACGGTCCTCGGCTGGTCACGAAGAGCAAGTACAAGGTAGAACCTTTCAAATAAGGCCTACAATGCCTTAGGTACCGCCAATATGGTCACACCAAGGCTAAGTATGTAAAAAAAAATATGTTCTCACCTGCGCGAGTGAACACGAGGCCTCCACTTGTAAAAGTAGGACTGTAGGTGTCATGAAGTGTATAACTTGCGAGGGGAGCCATCGAGCCGACTCGCGTGCATGCCCCAGCAGAGCCATTCGTATGGGATCCCAAGCGAAAAAATGTCCAACCTCCAGCCCAGCTATCTCCTACCGTCGCAGTTAGTAGCTGATATGGCCAGGCCTTCCGCGCTCCCAGCTGCTCCCCTTCCCTCTGTCCCATCTCCAACCACCACACAACCAGCTACTCACCCTGTCCCCCCCCCCCAAAAAAGGGAATACTTTCACGCTTTGAGCGAGTGCGGCCACTGGCCGCTTCATCCTAGTCTTATCCGACGTTCTTTTCGCTTACCAACTTTGAAAGTACCCCCAGTTCGTGCCCTGACCATCCTATACATCCACATATATATCTGTCCCTTCTGTCGAGAGGACGAACTACACCTGATCCGATGTCAAGGCCATGCAGATCTGAGACTTACGCTCCATACCTTCAATAGAGGGAAACAGATTGTCTTCCCGCTGACACTTTGCAACAGGTGTAAAACTCGACACATACGTGGGAGAGTTTAGCATTATTCACAAGGAAAGCTTTAGACAAGAGAAGACCCTTCATGGATCAAATTGAATGATGGCTGTATTCATGTAGCCTCCAAATAAAATTGATTGATTGATTACACATCCACATTAATGGTTTCAACACTAAAAGAGCCGAGTTCTTAAATTAACTTGAAGAGGCCAAACTTCATGTTATCTGTGTCAGCGAAGAGCAACCTTCCACCTCGGATTAAAGGATTTTATTATTTCAAACCGTCCGACCCCAATGGGCCGCACATTGGATTGGATTTGATTGGATCCTGTCATCTTCATCTCTGATGAGCTAGATGCAGAAGGCATATCTCCTCCTCATCCTAATGTTATGTAACTAATTGGAATATCCATTAAAGTAAAACTTAAATTTTACATATTTCACCTTTACTGTTCTCCTTCATCTCCGACTTAAGCCGACCTTAACATTGTCCCCTCAAACCTCCAAGATCCCATCCTTCTAATAGGTGACCTAAATGCCCGCGGCCTCTACTGTGACAAGACCAAACTTCACTGACAACTCTATTCCCTAATCAGTAGCCCTGATTCGACTCGCTGCTCCTTCACATCTCCCGACTCTCCACCCTACAGACTAGCTCTGACTCTTGCCAGCCACGACTGCTTCAGTGGAAAGGACATTGGTTCTGACTACCTCCCGATCCTTGCGACTGTCGACCTCTTCCCATAGGAAAAACCCCCAAACCGTAGGACAACTTCCCAAAGGTCGACTGGACCAGATTCCAACTGACCCTGGACACCTGTCTCCCTGAATTCCTTTCCATCCTCTCTTCCTCCTCTTAATTAACTCATACTCTCTCTCCAGTGCAGAAGATGCACTATTAGCCTACTGCCTTGGACTTTGACTGCTTCTGTTTTTGGTCTACATAAACGATTTGGACCTCGGAGTAGAGGGTAAGATAAGTATATTTGCCGAAGACACAAAGATAGGTTTTACCATAATGGGGGGAGGCGGATAGGGCGAGAGCCGAGCGAGATTTAAATCTTTTGGGCGAGTGGAGCAAGAAATGGCTCATGAGGTTTAATAAAAGTATGTGTAAAGTTCTCCACGTCGGTCGAAACGACGGTAGGTCTCTCGACACGTTCGGCGATGATAAATTGGATGAGGCAAACGGAGAGAGAGATTTAGGAGTTTCTATCGATGAGCAGTGGCGTAACTAGGTAATTTGCCGCCCGGGGCGAGTGACTGTTACTGCCGCCCCCATACTCCAGACCCCCCCCCCCCCCCCTTGCTAATTGTTATTAGAGAGAGATTTACGAGTTTCAATAGACAATGACTTCAAGTTTTCCTCGCAAGTGCAAGCAACGGTGGCCAAATGCAATAGGATTCAAGGTTTTACTCGTCGTTCGGTTGCAAGTAAGACCTCGCGTGTTATTCTTCCATTAAATGCAACCCCAGTTGGAATATTGCATCCAGTTTTGGAGGCCTACAAATAAGGGCGATTTATTGGCGCTTGAGGGAGTACAGAGAAGGGCCACTATCATACGAGAAACTTTCAGAAGTGTTGGGACTGTACTCGCTCGAACGAAGGTTAAGGAGGGGGGATCTCATCCAAGGTTTCAATATAACCAAAGGAATAGATAATGTCGAGTGTGGTAGGGTTTTCCAGTTTGATGGCAGCAAGAGAACGAGAGGTAACCAACTTAAGTTGCGCAAACCGCAAGTGCGGCTCAGGTCGAGACAATAATTCTTTACTTGCAGAGTGGTGAACGCGTGGAATGCGTTAGATGACGCACTGTGACCATCTTTAAGAAAAAAACTTGATGCTTTCATGGACGGGCAAAAAGGTGGGGGGCAATGTTGACGAAACAACTAGAATAATTTTTAAAAAATTCAAAAATATTTAGCTTAAAGATGTCTACCATAGAATTAAGGAACGCTCGACCTCGACACGTAATATCGAAATAGGTGAAATCGCCTCTCGATATCACTATCTTGAATCTTGAAAAAAGGCACTGGATTGTACACCTCAATATTGCTCAAAATGGAGAATTTATGATGAACCCTACCAAGTCAACTGCACTTTCATTTGCTTTCAGCAAGATTCTTTACCCAGCTGGGGGCCCCCAGCTATCTTTTGGTGGTATACTCATCCCCTATTCCTCTAATGTTAAACACCTTGGTCTCATCTTCCAAGATAGCTCCATTGGAATAAGCACATTGCAAACCTTCGAGTGAAAGGTAGACGTAAACTAAAAATAATAAAATAATGTCTAAAGATAATTAGTAGGACCAACATATGCAATCCAAGAACAGAACTGCACCTTTACAAGTCCTTCATTCAGCTGGTATTCACTCATGGTCATGCTGCCGGGGCTAACTGTTTGTATTCTTTAAAAGGCAGAGTCAAGACAGTAGAAAAAGCAGCCGTCAGGCACGCACTGAGGCTCCCTGTCTATATCTATTGATATATTCCATCCAGTTTCCTTTGAGAAGGAATGTGAACGAGAGTAGATATTGACCAAAGCGTCCATCTATGGGGTAGGACCTAGGCATGCGAAATTGGTCCCCAGGCCGTGTTCATCCCCTCCCTCCAAAGTCTGAATTCCTCCAGTGAACAACGTAGCACTAGCACACACTTCCTTCAACGACTGAAAAAGGAACGTGCAAATGGCCTAAGACTGCGTAAGCCTACACCTCCGTCGGGGGGGGGAGCTAGGCATAAGACACATGAGCTCATTATTTCTGAGTGTCAAGACTCCAATTCGACTTGAATTAGAGGAATTTGAATGGAAGGGAAACTCATCGTAAATTTTATATTCTGTCGAAAGGACTCTATGGGAGTGCCTTTTTCTAACTCTTCTAAAGGTTCCATACAGTTGTCCATGAAAAAACACGTCACTCCGTAAATGCAGCCCGTAGCTACACCTTCCCGTTTTGTTAAAGTGTGAGCATGGGCCTAAGCATCCTCAAGTCGATAAGACATAGCCACTTTATATCGAAATGTCAATGAAACATCTTCAACCGTTTCCCTGCCAGAAATATAAATAGAACCCATTCACATCTGCAAGCGTACCAATACGCGTCAACCCGCGACCTTCTCTTCACCAATGACCCAACGACATAGGTCGAACGCCTAGCGCGTCAGGCTAAGACAGAAGGATGCTCGGTCAGATGGGCCAAGAAGTTCCTCGATGCGAATGGGTCGGGCAAGATTCGTGTAGGCCTCTGCGTCTATCCGAGGGTTACCTATAGGTCTTCTAACTCAATCCCCTCAGGCCACGTACTTTCAGCCAAACTTCGTCCAACGTGTGACACGAAACAACTATTCCTTTTCTCTCCCGCTTTCATGAAAGAAGAAAATGTTTGAGAGTGGGATTAGCCTAAGCATCTATCCATGGGTTGGACCTAGGCCTGCGAAATCAGATGAAATTCTGGAGTCGGCAATCTAACAGCTATATGTGTACCAAGTTTCAGCCTCTCATCATGTCTAAAACATGGTTAGAATTAGCGTCAGTCGCCATCGTCTATATATATATATTAGATACATATGCGTAATGTCTAACCAACTTGTTGGGCTGGTTGGCCATTAATATCCGTAAATGGGGCAGTCAACATGATTTCCCCATGTCCGTTATTTGTCAGAACTCATAAAAATAACGCTAAAAACTGTACTGGATAAATCTTAGCAAAATAAAAGTTGGCCCAATTGACCGATCGTTACCTACTTGCGGACCTAAATAAACTTACGACATTTTGGCACGTGACTGTGCTCCATACCCGGAAAATACCTCTCATGGGGTTATCTACAATATGTGAAGGATCTGTATTTGATACGACAGCTACCTGGTTACGATCTCGAGCATGAAGAATGCTCGTCTATCTCATTGCCTACAGACCCTCTTCGTGAAGCTTCAATACACAAGGCCTATATGAAGAAGCAGTGCGATTCTTCCGATGGCCACTAGTTGGCACTTTCATGGACGCCGCTGGTGTATCTTGTGAATCTCCCTTTTCTCTGCATGAAGCCTCCCCTATGCTCTAATTTAGACAACGATAGTGCCATAGTACAGTGAAACATTAGGAGATCCGGGGAAGCTCCGCGCGAGAAGAAGATGGAAGATGTGCGCGTCGAAAAGGGGATCCTTCGCGAGGCCGCCCTTACGATGGGAGAAGAGAGAGTTCTCCTGGATTCTCTCCGAAGAACGTTCTTCGGTGACCTACCCTTAGAGCGGCCTCACGGTCCTATTTCTCTTGTACAAGATTAATAAATAATTTTTTAAGTCACCTGACCCGTGATTACCCGGACACGCTAAGTGAAAGGAATTCCGTCACACCAAGTTAAATGCTTGTATCGGGCAATGAGACACCAGGTTGTCTTAGATAATGTCAAGCCTCACGAAACCGTCGCTACACACGGTTTTGCTCGTGCAGCTCGTTTTTTTTTTTGCTCAGTACTTGGACTCTTGAAACAACTCAAGATCAGAAATAAATAAAACTTCAATAGTTGTCCAGTAAATTAGGAAGATGGGGCCCAAGAAAGAAGACGCTCGCCAGGTCCAGCGAGTGCACGGTCTTCACCTTTTTTCGCGTGCAATAATCTTCTAGTGAAAGCGACTTTTCCCAGTAGAGAGCAGCCTACATGGCCATTCCGAGGCATTGAAGTGTCGTATGAATAAAAAATAAGTAAAATTCGAATACAACCTTAATAGAGCCTTGTGGCTCCCCCGGGTCATTATTTGTTCGCGGCCCTGCATGGGTTCGGTCCATGTCAAGGTTGGGCCCGCGTTGCCCTCCATTGTATTATTCGGGGGGTGTGACCCCTCCTTCCGGCCATGTCGTCTTACGTTTCTCGTCCGTCTGGCGGTCATTCTCTTCAGAGTCAGCTGTCTCTGACGTCTGGCGCCGGGCTTACTATTTACATAGTGAGACATTTCTGCAGACTGTTCCTTCAAGTCCTCAACAAGTCCTACCATCTGTGATATTTCTTTCCTTTCTCAGTTTAACTTTGAGTAAATACCTGTTGTCCTTGTTTGAACACCGCTTAAATATTTTAAAATCAGTCGTTTCCTGGACGGCTTGTCCTGTCTGTGGAACGTGGCCAGACCTTTCCCTTTTGCCTCTGATTAACCGCTCGTGCTAAATATCTTTCTCTAGTTATCGGCTTGCAGTTAATGTTAAAAGTCATTGTGAAGCCCCTCCACACCACAGAAGCACCTCAGCCTATACCAAAACAGACATCTTTGTTATAGGCTACCACTGAACACCCGCAGAGCGTAGAGGTCGAGAATCTCTCACCTCACCTGAACGCGGGAGGCCTACACAAATAAGCCTCATAAGGTCATAGGTCAAACGCAGTTACCTGTGGACACATTCCTACACTCACGCACGTCATGACGTACTGGTACTTTGATTCCCATTTCCTTCCGCCAGACCGACGGCGTGGAGAAAGCTTAGGCTCGTCGGTCTCACGCGTCAGGCTAAGGTAACATAATTATGGGTCAGATAGGCTGGAAAATCGCTTGATGGGAATTAGTCTATAAGCGAGAGTAGATCAAGGCATTATGGGCCGGTTGGACATTTTGCCATTATTGACGCGTCTTCGGCGCTCTACAACCTAAGGAAATTACTAATGCATTTTAGTTTAAAGCATCTGTTTTCCATGCTCACCCCTAGCAATGCGGTCAAGCTCCTTTGCTCACGGGTTCAATTCCCACACCTTTGGCTCTGACACTTTAAAAACAAAGGTGTCTTAGTAGCGCCATGTGACTTGTAGCATGAGGAGCAACAAATAACATTTGTCAGTGCGTCGTTTAGTGTTCTATTTGTGTATTCAATTTCTGCTTATGGTCGACGCACTCCTGAGTGCATGTCAATCTCTCTAAATAAAAAAAATAGAAGTGAGTAATAGCAACCACATAAGCCACTGGAAAGTTTTAACCCAATAACTCTTTATAGACTACGTTCACTATATGGGGTATTATTTCATTACCTTCATATCTATATTTAGGCACAAGTACATTCATGGAATCCCTTTTTTTAACACTATTTAATGCTACGCAGAGTCGTCCAAGAGAAAAATGTCATTCATGAATGAAGTTTATGGCTATTTACGTTCCTGCTTAGTTGAAGCGTGAGCACAGAAATGGTATTAGTCTAAGCGTCCTGCATTGGACATAACCACTCTGAATCGGAAAGTCGAGGGAAAATCTTCCTTGCCGTTTCCTCGCTACAAAAATATATGAAACCAATTCGCATCCACAAGCATACCGGTACGCATGAACCCAAGTCCTCCAGCCTACGACCTAGAAAGGCGTAGGGCAAAGACCACGCACCGCATGCAAAGGCAGCGATTTTTCCGTTCAATTTGGTTTAGAGAACTTTTCCTGCCTATGAGTTGAGATCGACGTAGGGCTGAGCGTCCATGCAAAGGTTAGATATGGACATGCTGAATCAGTCCCTTCAGGGCACCTACCTCTTATGTCAAACTGCTATTATCCTTTTCTTCAAAGAAAACGGAATGGGAAACATATGAGTGGTAATGGCCTAGGCCTGCGAAGTTAGCTCCCCCTGAAAATTGTCCCCAGGGCATGTACCCCCCGTTCCAAAGTCGGAATTCCTCCTGAGTGAACAACCTAGCAGTTCCTAACACTTCCTTCAATGACAGAGGAAAGGATGTGGGCAGGAGAATGGCGTGTGCCTAAACCAACGTCCGGCTGGGCTTAGGCTTGCAAAATCTGTCCCCCCCAGAGCATGTACCTCCAAAGTTAATTTTTTTCTGAATTCTGCATCCCAAAAGCTACTCGTGTACCAAGTTTTGGATTTCTAATGGTTAGAATTAGCGTCAGTCACGATCGTTTATATATGTTAGATAAATACTAGTGAGCATAAATGCCTTGAAGCGTGCACATGGTCGCTCCTGCTACGCACCACTTTGAAACTTTGCCATGGAACAGCTGGCATTCAATGGTTACAGTCCCATGAAAGGGAAGGAATACTTATTCCATGCCGGTTAAACAGCTGTCGTTACCAAGCACACATTCGTCCGTGACGATACATAACTAGATGGCGTATCAGCGCGACCCAAACGTCTGAGGAAGAGGCCGCCAATTGCATGGGCCAAGACAAAGAACCTGCTGCCTAAAGAGCCTCATACGTGCGAACGTTGAACCTGGATCAATAGTTTGGCGTGACGAGTGGGAAGGCTGACAGAAACCGAGGCAACTGCGGGTACATGAAACTGTAAATTATTCCAGGCATTTTATTGATCCTTTCAACACGCAACTCATGACGCGACTTTGATGGGACTCTTTCCTCAGGCCAACCTTAAAGAACGATAACGTGTGATGTATACAAACGCGCTCCCGCGGCCCATAAAAAGAAATCATTCGTTCTCTACCAAACATCGTGCAATATCCAGCGATTCGGCCATCCGACTGTGCCCTTCTCTGTGCCTTCCATTGATAATAAAGGGAATTCCATGGTGTTCACGTTCGTAAATGCATCTAGCCAACGAACCTGCTCGGTGACCACGTGACGGATTTGGTGCTAAAACAGGTGTCCGCCAGACCGATTAAGCCAATCCGAAGCTCACTAAAATTTCGATAGGGGATTCCGTGTTATCTCACGCGTTCGGAATTGCGACTATCACTGACGAAACACCAGGTCGTCATGGTTAACATGAAGCCCGAAGAAACCATCGCTCCACTACTTTGAAGGTCTTGCACGAGCGCAGTAGCACTTCCAAGGAGGAAAGGAACTCCTCGCTCGTGTGACGCTGATGGAGCGTGCTCCATCAGCGTGCTCCATCATCTATCGGATTCTCGGAGCTGCAACCGGATTCTCGGAACTGCAGATCCGGAGGCTGGAATTGCAGAAACCGTTCGGGACGAGGTTGCAAGCCGAGACCGCGGACGACTGTCCTCTGCCTTTGCCAGCCGTTCTCCCGGTCTTCCCAATGGGGAAGCAGATCGACTCGGAACGCCTTCAGTGATCTGAGGACAAACACCACTTCATACTTGGGATGGTCAAGCGAGTCGATTTCAAGGCTGCCGGGAGTTTCCCTAGCCTACACTGGAACAGGCATCTTAGACATAGGCTCGTACTGATCCATACGGAGGTGTTCGTTCTCGAGACAAAAGTTGCGCTTGCTGCACGATTCGACGTGCCATGCTCCATGCAGTCGTTGAAACGCTTCGTAAACAGAATCATCAGATATACAGTCGTCAAATAAACGCAGGGAGAGCCCAGACCGATCGCAATGTACTCTCGAAAACGTTATGCTGCCCGCATCGAACGCTCCATTGAGCAAAAATATCTCATTTGCAACACGCAGGTTTCCGATCAAACGAATCTACCGTAACGATAGCCACAACGGGCTCGTTTTGCAGCAAGTATTAACGATTCGACAGCGAGATACTTCGCGGACGACTGACAACACTCGGCGAGAGCTGTCCATAGTTTTCGCTAACAGGGCAGAATCCACAGCGTCATTTACACGGCAGCAGTCACAACTTAATGAACCCCTGCCTTAGAGTATCTGTATATCTATGAATATATATATATAAACGATCGTGACTGACTGGCGTTAATGTTAACCTTGTTCTAGAGAAGTTAGAAATCCGAAACGTGGTACACAAGTAACTATTGGGATGTAGAGTTCAGAAAAAAATTCAAGTTTGGAGGTACATGTCTTGGGGGGGGGACTGATTTCGTAGGCCTAGGCCCAAGTCCCCCGACGGAGGTTTAGGTCTACGTCATTCTCGTACAATTCCTTCAATGGCAGAGATGGAACGGGAATGGTTGGGTTGATCACTCGGGAGGAATTCCGACAACGAGAGTTGTGGGATTACATGCCCGCGGGGCTGATTTCGCAGGCCTAAGCCTAATTCATGGATGGACGCTCAGGCTAATACCATTCTCATGTACTCTTTTCTTCGAAGGAAGCGCAACGGGAAACAAGCGGTTGTTGGCTTGCAATCCACAGATAACAGTTCGACGTTAGTGGTATGTGCTTTGAAGGGACTGATTCAGCAGGCCCATGTCTGACCTTTGGCCTGCATCGATCTCGACTCGATGACATCGAGGAACTTTTCGGCTAGCTGAACAGAAAACTTGCTGCCTTAGCATACGGCGCGTGATGTTTTGCCCTGTTCTTTTCTCTGTCATAGGCTCGGATCTGGGATAAATGCTGAAGGTTGTTTTGCCACATACTTTTCATGTTTGTGTCGAGTGGAGGGCCTCAAAAGAGGACTATTAACGTTAACTTTAAGCCGAAAGAAGAGAAAGAAAATTTAGCACGAGCGGTTAATCGGAGGCAACAGAAAGGGTTCTGGCCTCACTCCACCCCCCCCCCCCGCCCCCCCCCCCCCCCCCCGCCCCCCCCCCCCCCACCGCTCCCCCCCCCCC
>CAJPEV010002395.1:26851-45319 GCA_905338385.1 Darwinula stevensoni | reverse complement strand
CTCGATATCCTCCAGCGTACAGCAATCTTGGGCACGGCCAGCATTCTTCGCCGTGTCCTTCAGAATTAGGCGAGTATGAGGTCTGGGATGTGGTTCATCCCCCCTCATATATCCAATACCGGCAGGTGCCGTGGAAGGATTTATTTTATATATATGTTATAGTGAGAGGTAATGATTGACTTTTTCACTCTCTGTATGAACCTTAACACTGTCAAGTCAATCTACATGGAATGGGATCTTTCGGGATCTTTCAATTAGCAAACTAGAATATCAACACTTCCTTTAATTGACACTACACTAGTCTGGTCACTGATATGAGTGTTTGACTGCTTAATGGGTAATGATTCCAGGCTACAATGACTGATTTCTTCCTTAACCATTCCAGAAAATAAAATTGAGAGGCCTACTGAAGTGCTGAGGGTTGTCCTGGATGCGAATACATCGGTCTTGGATGAAGGGTTCACCCATAGCATCCCCAATGTCTTTCGGCAAAAGGTAAGAAGCCTGTAGTTCTTCCTTCTGGGACCGGGGGAAGTAAAGCGGAAGGATGACTTCATAGATACGGTGCTCCTCACAACTCTCCATCACCAGGATGCACATCTCTATGGAATCCCCATATCGCTCCAGGAATCGCCTCACTGTCCCTGAAAAGCCGATTCATCCTAGTATTTTAACACACTATAGCACTTCAGGTTTAGCATCAGGCCTGGCAACTCACTTGATTTAATTTGTTAATCTCAGAGTTCCAGAATCCTTGTATAAATAAATAGTTTTATATAACACTAGCACCTTTGGCGCTCAATCATATAGGATAAAATTGTTTCATTTGAAAGATCAGTTTTTACCTATCAGGTAAACTCCTGGGGTCATAGACATATTTATTACTCTGTCAAGTTACTTCCTGTTATGTGACATCTTCAGTAAACTAACAAATGGAGATCTTTGGCTGATTGAAACAGTCGTACTGAGAGGGACAGTAATCTGTACAGTATTTTAATTATCTATACCTGCTTGCATCATTTAAAGGTAAACATTTCCTGGAAACGTCCTGTGTAAAAATATTTATTCCACATTGAAATATAATTAAAAAGCCAAAATTTCCTTTGAATAATCCTTTATAGATAATCTTAACGGGATTTTTGTTATCTGTATCTGCCTCATTACTGAAGAAATAAATTTCATGGAAAATCTCTCCCCAAAAGTATGCCATGAATGGGAATATCCCCAAAGAAGAGCTTTTCTTTTCCAGATATACATCTAGCCAGATAACCTGGTGCCTAAGTGTCATTTTTTTCCCCCTGTTTTGTGATAGCGAAAATTTTCAGGAATACCTGTGTTTAAAAATTAAGATCCCTGTGTTGATGTACCTTAAAAATATAAAATTTCCTAAAACTGAACTCAACATAATGTCAGTCAAGCGAGCGTCAAGTTTCACCTTTCTATCTCAGCCCAATTTGCTAGGACAAAAAAAAATTATTCCGAAAAGTTACCCAAAAAAATATGCTCCCAGGGGATGCATCTCTTGATACTTTTCTTGAACTCTGTGTCTTAACAGGCAGGTTCAAGTCAAGTTTCACCTTTCCATGTCTCTCCATTTGACTGAAACAAAATATTTATTTGAAAATATCTACCCCCCCAAAATGTGGACCCCCAGGGCTTTTACATTCAATGTCAGATTTTTTCTGAACTCTGCATCCCAAAAGCTACTTGTGTACTAAGTTTCAGATTTCATGGTTAGAATTAACGTCAGTCAGTCATTCAGTCATGATCATCTATATACAAGGTCTGGCAATAAAGTTCCAGGGCTGATTTTTTTGAGTCTGTCAATATCACAAAAATTAATTTCATTCCATGGACTGTTGGGCAGTGTTGTGTCAGCCCTCATCTGACTAGCATCTTAAATGAGAGTTTGGCTGGCAATGTAGCAGCTCAGTGTGCAAGGCATCTGTCATATTCCCAGAGTGAAGCAATGCTTCATCACATTTTGTCTCAAACTGATCAATACAGCTGCAGTAATCCATGAAACGTTGCTGAAGTGCCTTGAAAAGTTCCCTGTTATGCTCCAATAATTTTTGAATGACCTTCAAGGCCTTTAGCAAGTAGTGAAGACACTCAGATCCACCTCAACCCCAACCATTCACCCAAGGGATGGCTGAATCAGTCATTATTTTCAATGTCATTTCGACTGGCTTAAAGCCTTGAAAACTATTCAAGATTCTTGGAATATGACAAGACAACTTGTCAAGACACTTCTTGAAACATTTGATGCATTGCTGGAGCTGTATTCCCAGATTGAGACAAAATGTGATGAAGCATTGCTTCACTCTTGGAATATGACAGACACCTTACACATTGAGTTGTTAAATTGCCAGCCAAATTATCATTCAAGATGCTAGTTAGATGAGGAATGATACGGCACTGCCCATCAGTCTAATCTATCAGTCCATGGAATGAAAATAATTTTTGTGATATTGACAGACTCACAAAAAAATCAGTCCTGGAACTTTATTGCCAGACCTCATATATTAGAAAATGCTTCCTGGAATTACATAGCTAGCCAAAGCAATGACATCAAGTTTCTTTTCCTGAAGACTACCAAGGGAATTAAAAAACTGAAAAAAAGGGATTTACAAGAGGAAAGTCATACCAAAATACTGGTACTGAAATGGCATGTTAAAAGAGAAATGACAATAACATAGCCGGATAAACTGACCTTGACTCTCATTATACCCTAAGTCACATCATTTCATAATGTCTGTCCTCTAGGAGCATTCAATGCATAAGTGAGGAAATTGAGCACAATTAACTTCCAGAGGAATGAATATGGGAGAAATGATCATAGGGAGTCTGCATTCGATGCTTTAAAGCAGCATATAATTCCTTACAGCATTCAGAAATGGTAAGCCAGTGGTTCCATTGCCTTCATGCTAAAAATGGAAATAACAATGCTTTACAGAAGAAAAGAAGGCTCTGGAGAAGTTTGAGATTTGCAACATAGTGGGACCATGGATTTTAAGCATCAGCCTGAAATGAGAAGGTATGCTTTCAATATTTGGGGACAAGTCTAAAGGACAGAACATACTTGGGTCAGAACTTGTTCAAAGAAGAGCTGATCTCTTAATACATTCACTGTCATCAACAACTCAAGGACCAATTAAGGAAATACATTTGCCCATGAATCTTCAACACTCAACAGATGTTCAATACAAACATACTGGAATATTCTTATTTTTTCATTAAACTCATGCTAAAGTTCAAGGTTAGGAAAATCATAAAACTACATGGTATCATAGCAGCCATCAAATGGAGACAGTCCTATTCAAGTCTAAAGGATTTTCCCTTGTTTGCAATAGGCATAGCTGGAAGATGAAGACATCTATTTTTTTTTAAATCATATACAGGGTAGTGCATAAATACCTCTCTGATTTGCCCTTCCTGCTATGGCAGTCTGCAATATATTTCCCTGAAGTGCACTCTCTCTAATTAAATGCATCACTCTGGAGATTATTCAGCAATGGAGCGTTGGTCCATGAAGGAGCATGTGAAGGCAGTAGAACTCTTTATCCAAACTAAGTCAATTGTGACAACCCAGTGGGCATTCAAACGTGAACTCAACTGGCGTGATGCCCCTTCTCACAAGACCATCACAGTCTGGGTCTAAATGGCGTGAGACTGGCTCAGTCTGTGATATGCCACCACCTGGGTGTCCAAGTTCAGTCTGTACAGCGGTGGCAGCGGCAAAGGTGCTGCCAGCAGTCCAGTGCAGTCCCCAGAGATCAATGCGTCGGTTGGCCCAGGCAGTCGGAGTGGAGCGGACATCGGTCATACAGATCCTCCACAAGCAACTGTATCTACACCCCTACAAACTGCAAGTTGTGCAGGCACTCTGGGATTATGATAGCATACACGTGTACAGTTTTACACAGAATTCCTCCACATGGTGCAGGGCGATCCGCAAATTCCAGAGATGCTGCTCATGAGTGATGAGGCACACTTTGAGCTCAGTGGCCATGTAAACAAGTAAAACTGCCAATATTGGGCAGCAGAAAATCTGCACTTACTCCATGAGCGGCCATTACACAGCAAGAAACTGTGAGGTGTGCTGTGTGTACATATGGCATGATTGGCCCATACTATTTCAAGGACAATGATGGCGACATGATCACCATTAATGCTGCCCAATACATCCAAATGCTGCAGTCATTCTTGGACGTGGAGATGCGTCGATGTGGTCTTCCTCCTGGAATGCGGTTCCAGCAGGATGGGGCAACTGCCTACACAGCCTGGATGAGCATGAGCGTCCTCTGCAAAATGTTTCCTGTGCGTGTGATATCCAGATATGGGGATCTTTGTTGGCCATCGCAGTTTGCCAGACCTAACAGCTCCTGATTTTTTTCTTTGGAGGTATCTGAAGAGCAAGGTGTACAACACACGTCCAGCAACATTGGAGGCTTTGGAAAGTCACATTCGGGAAGAAGTAGCCACTGTACCCATCACGATGTTGCAGCACGTCATGCACAATGTAGTGGACCAGGCGCAAAAATGTGTCGAGCACAATGGCAACCACCTGAGTGATGTAATTTTTCACAAGTGACCTGTCTTTGTGATCATCCTATAATTTCCACATTCCCAGGCTGCCGTGGGAATAGATATCAGAACAAAGTCATTTGCCCTGAGTCTTGTATTTCCTCTTACAACCCAGGAGGTATTTATGCACCACCCTGTACATGTTTACTGTCTAATAAGATGCAGAAGAAGACATTAAAAACTTGAAAATAAAATCTAAAAAAACTTAGTTGTTCTGAATTTTTTTTAATTTGTAAAATATCTGATAGTGAAAGCTTTTGCAGCTGATAGTGAAAGCTTTTGCTGAAGGGACAATGTTTTCATCTAATTAACAAACTAGAAAATCTGACAAACTGATGAACCAAAAACTGTAATTAAAGTTTGTATAATTAATACTCTGAGAAATTCTGCCAGGTCTTCTTGGAGAGTAGTGTTGAATGTCCAGCACACTTATCAAGATGCATAACTTGGAATGCATGAGATTTGCAAATAAGGATGAAGCATCCCATTTTATTTGCATCTTCTACAGGTGTGGAAAAGAAACTGACTCAGACTTGCCAAAATTAATATCTAGAGAGAGTTGTCAGGGAATTTAAAAAGCTGCAACTGAAGGGTTGCACAATGTGACACAGGGTACACAATGCTTCCTAGTTGGGGTACAATATTGTGACTCCAGGTATACTTTCACTGATTCCTTCTCACATGCCTGCTATATGCAATTTCAAAATCAGTGTCTGCCTTGATGGAGAGTTAGTCTCAAGGCATTAACAAGGACACACATGATGTAATCGATCTACTATCTGGTAAGGTAAAGAGATTAATATTTTCACAACTAACAGTCAGTTTACCCTAATAGTACTGTATGAGAAATGGCTACAATGGAGGTACTTCAAGGCAATGTGAAGTTTAATGTTACTCCATTCAGATTTTAAATTACCATTCCCTTCCCCAGATTTTCCTGGAATATGAGCATGGAAGACTCACGAATGGCAATATGGGCACCTCGGTCAACAGGGAAGCCCTTCTTGCAGGAATGAACAAGAGGGAATGCAACAGAAGGGAATCGTCTCTCTCGAACAATCTCCAGAGCCTTCCTGTAGCATGAATGGAGAGCAGTTTCTGCTGCACTCTCATACTTGGTATTCCACCTTGGCCCCACCGTGTGGATCACATATCGGCTGGGGAGGCCAAACCCATCTGTCAAGACACAGTCCCCCGTTCGACAGCCTGTTGAACGTAGCACCAATTCCAACATCAGTAATGAGAGTTAACTAGTGAAATCAAGACAGTGACAAGCTTTGTATGTATAGACAGAGCTCAAAATGCAATCAGATGCACCAACTGTGTATGCACAAACTAACCCTAGCCTGATAAATCAAATGAAAAGCCAGAGACGTGCAAAAAATCAACGATGGTTTATGTTGATCTATGTAGAGGTCAACATGACAAGAAGCCATATATTTTCAATTTGCTCATCAAACCATGGGGATAAGAAGCAAAACAAATGATCAAGAATGATTGACAGATTAAAATTCAGCCAAGAAAATCCAATTATACAGTGGAAACTCGTTAACTTGAATCCTGATAAGTCGAACTTCCACTTATCTTGAAGTTCAATGCTTGCTCCCAGCAGAATCCCATAAGACATCATGTTAAATATTCCACTTGACTTAAATTTACTAATCTTGAATTCCTGGATATCTCTAACTATATTTCTATTCCCAATTATGATTTTCTCATGGTTAACTCAATGTTAGCTAGAATTTGGGGTGTGCAAGAGGAAAAAATTTAGTGGGACCTATCAAATTTTTGGAATAGGGTGATAGCCAAGAAACTTGTTTAGGAGAAAGTTCTTTATTGTTTTTTTTACTGCTTCTCCATCCTCCCCCACTGATGCCTGTGGAGAGTATTAAACCTGGGGATTAAAACCAAAAAGTTTCTGCCATAGAAAGAGGCAAACTCTCCCTGTATATGTATATCTATTGCTCTCACTAGATGCCTTTCCAGTCATATTCTTTTACCTATACACCATTGGTGTTACAATGAGTTCACTCAACAGGAAACTAAAGACCCTGATGCTCCATTTGGTGGACTTGATTCAGACTGTTGAAGGTCAGCTGAAGCAGAAAGACTGATAAAACTGATAGAATACTGGAAGAAGGGTGTTGTGATAAGTGAATTTTGTATAAAGAATTTCAAAGTTTTTGTACAGAAGAATAAAAGCCAATGATGGTGAAAAGGTCATCACTTCTTGAAATTGAATCCTTAAGGATAGAAAAGTCATCCTCTGGCTATATCCCTTAACCTGAGATGTTTTATTCCAGGGGTAGAGACAATTCCTGATATGTTGAATTTTGGACAATGTATTTGCCTTGTTTGAAACACACTTTACAATCCATACTTTTGATAGACAGAAGTTCCTTTTGAAGTCCTGGACCAGCCCTATTGAATATCCGAATGCTGATTTCATTGGCATCACTCAAGGTCTCATTTGTGGGGTGCACAATGACATGTGCATTCACAGCAGATATATCTCCACACCTGCAACAAAAATCAAATCCAAAGAGATTGTCATACATCAATTTTTGGCATTGAAATCAGAATCTAGACCCCTTTTTGATGTTATTGACCAAAAATGGATGTTGTCAAATGTGCAAAAAACTAACCCTTTGTGATCCATTTTATTTGTAACACTATGGAGATTGCTGTACCATGTCCAACAGTGGATCACAAAGGGTTAAGAAGTGGTCCCCACAGAATATTATTGAATCAGGCATGCCAGAACTGCAGGCAGCATAACAGTAGAGACCTCTGCAGCACAGGGGCTTGTGTCCAGGGGATGATGATTGGTAGTGGAACTCTCCTCTTCTGCTGTGGGTGACTCTTTTCTTCCCCTAATTACCCTAATAGTTCTTTCCTGCTGCCTTTTGCCTCCCTCTGGTGATACTGGTCCTACATTAACATGTTTATTGCCTAAAAGGATGCAGAGGATTGTATGCTCTGGTGCATCCTAAGCCATGAAAAGGACGTGGTAGTTAACATGCTGATGAGGGATCAGCTGGATTGGAGGTAATGCATCCATTCATGCTGACCTTGAGGGTCATAGATTCAAGCATAATCCCTTGGGAGGGAGGGGAGGGGAGGATGGTATCAGGGGCCCAACTAAAGCCTGTCAGCATGGCACACTTGCAAAATTTGTAGTGTGTTTTTACTTTTGCAGAGTAAATTCCCCTGAAATAAGGGATTCGTCAAACTCTCCAGCCATGATTCTTTTTCCTTTGAAACTTGTACACATCACAGTAAACAAGACACAGAAATTCCTCACTTGAAAAGCAGCATCACATATACAGGGTGATTATCAATCCATTGACTGCCACTGGCATGTTAATGATTCAGCAAAAGAAATGCTCTCACTGCTATTCACATGCACATGTGTTTTCAATTTCCCACTCATTGCTGCAGCTGCTGCAAATGCATGATCAATACAAGATATAAAATTAAAATTCTACTGCCATCTATTGAGAATTTCATGGTACTTCATACTGCCTGCAGAAAATACTGCAGTGAGGTTCAAACTATCACTCCAAAACTCATTACTTGAAGGGTTAAGTGAGTTTCCCACTTTGTGGCACTTTTATGCCAAAACTATTAGGTTGGTGGCAAAGATGCCATCACATACACATGACAAGTGGCACGTGGAGTACAAATTCAAGCACAAAGCAAATCTTGCTACAAGGATAACACCCTTGCAAAGTTTGCATAAGACCGAGAAATGCCAAATGAAAAATAGTTTTAACATACTGCTGATACTGGTATGCAGACGAACATGAGTCATGAAGTTGACAGGAGTGTTGAGAGGCCTGATACTACAGCTTTCCTACATCTTATAGTTTCAGCAAAATAGCACTCCAAAGTGGAAAACTTTTTCTGTAATTATCCTGTATTTTTTCAAGAGAAATTTGAGACCGACATGATAGATCCTACATAATTTGAAAACAAACTATCATATTACATAGCACTGTAGATTCAAGGTTGACTCCTTTCAGTAAGATTGGCTTAATATATGCTTCCTGGTGATACATAGTACAAGGTGGCCAAAAAGGAAAGGATTCCACTTTACATGTCTGCATACAACATTTGTCGGTAGTTTCATATTTCAAAAAGACATGGCAAACCCAAATAAAAGCTTTCTCAGTCTGTGATGTTGTTATGTGTGATTCGTGCAACTGCATATTGCGCACATTGCTCAATGTTTGTGCCTATTTCATGAAAAATGCAACCATTGTACTCATTGTATGGAATGAGCAATTTTCTTGCAAAATGCATGCAATAAGCAAAAAAAAGCTGCCAATTGCACACCTTGAGCAATCACTAAATTGATTTCATAAGCTGTCGATTACATTGAAAACATGAGACAAGAATGCGGCCACGTCATAAGGCCATTTGACGGCATCATCAACCAAACAATATTCAGTGGTGATTCAGACAGGTATTACCAGAATGACACAAACTGTCACATCTAATTCCTTCTTTGGGTTGAGGTTTGGCCCCTGGGTTTACATTAGCATTTTTTTAAGCCCTGCCTCCCACCTATTGAGATGGCAGTAAAGATTTTGCAATGGCTTCTCCTAGGTGTTGATGCCTTGTATTTTTATGATCTTCACTTTTACGATTCCACCACATTCCTTTTCATACAGATATTGATTGTCCCATCTCTAGCTCTGATCTTGTGCTTCCATCCTTCCTTTCCAAAACCAATCTAATTACGTTTTGGGGAATAGTTCAGTCTTGATCATACTCAATGACATGGAGAGTAACATTGAGATAGGTTCATCATTGCTCATCATAAGGGGGGAGGCAGTTGCCTGGCCATCACATTATGCTCATGAGCTGTTCAAACCCCTGCCCAGCATCCATGTGGCAACTATGCCACTATCAGAGGGAGAACCATAGGTCTTACAGGAGAGAAGAATGGGTACATCTTGTTGATTTGAAAAACTTCCTCCTTGGAACTCCACTTGCTTATTGCATGAAAAAAGTGAGCAAAATGTGCACAATAGGCAACATTTTTGCTTATTTCATGAAGTACACAATCATGCCTTTTTTGCACACATTTGGCAAAAACTTGCACAACAAGCAGTTACACGAATCACACATTACAATGTTAACTGAATGAAGAGGTCTCCCTGAGCCTACCTGTTCAGAAATAAGATTAATCAAATCATTGTGTGCAGAGAAAGCAGCCTGGTCAAGAATGTCAACACACTCACTCATGTAACATCACAAGGAAAACAGTTCTTACATAGATTACTACCAATATTACAGACACTTTCTTTAAATTATTTTCACATGTTGGTTATTAAACCTGTTAATTTCCTGCCAATATCTCAATCTGCAGCCTTTCAAAGCAGGGAATTTTTTCCTGCAATCTGGTATCTATACCATCTGGTGAAGACCATTTGATCAGAGACATGGAAAGCATTTGAGGAGTTACTTAATGAAATAACATGAAGTAATTGAAGTTACTGCCACATTATTTAACAATGCTTAATTGATCTTTAGTTCCAATTTTTGCTGCTGATTTTGATGCTGACAATGAATATCAAATGCACTAATGTAGTATCCATTAGAGGAGAGGCTTGAAAAGACTTGAAAGCTATTTATAGACTATTCATCAAAATGCTTTCATGGCAATTAAAACAGTGAATAATCTAATTGAAATGGCATCTTTAATGCAAAGACCCTAACTACTGAGTGAAAAATACAAGCAAAAAAAGACCGCACACATCAAGATAGATGAATCAATCATCAACAAATGACATACATACATATCTAAATTCCCCAAAAATCATCATTGTAATTTATTGCCACAAGGATCACTCACCAAAGAGAAATCTTTTTGTTGAGCTCATGAGATATAGGGAAGGGTGAACTGTCAAAAATCTTCTCAGAGGACATAGCACCATTTTGGGTTGCTTCCAGGTACAAGGCACTCCAATTTGGCAATGTGCAAATATCAATAGTGGTCTCTTCACCCTCCACCTGAGTTGGCTCCATTGACAACCTAAATGGATTATCATTAGAACCTATCACTGGAATAGTTGATATATGGAAAATATTGAAACATAAATTTGCCTTAACCCTTTGAGGAGTGGGTATTTTATTAACTACTGCAAGATTACCTGTAGTATATATATGGAGAGGAGGATGGCATCAGCCCATAAATTTATGGGCTTACTCTTCAAAGGGTTAAAAAGAAAAGTAGTGTATACCTATAAAATATGGCTTTTGTAGATAAGCACACTGGAATTCTTTCATCCTGTCCTACACATCTGCTAATTGCTCAATAAGCATGGAAAATGACTACATCTTAAAGTCTCAGTGTTGTAGATCATTGTTCATACTAATGCATTGGATTCTCGCTAGCCTACAGGTCTATTCAAAGACAATCCCCAAGCTCTTTGACAGGACTATGAGCCAAAACCAGTCTAGTTTCCAGTATTTCTTAGTAAAAAACAAAATGTAAATACCATACCATAAGGTATGGTTCACCATGTCACTGCCCAGTTCCTCGATGCATCAATATCAGCAGACAAGCCATTAAACCAGTTAATTGAGTTATGCCAAAATCTCTTTAGCCATCCATGCATTAGCAATAATATATAAGTAGTATTCTTGTCTCACCCCCAACAAGGACATCCCAAGAGGATACAAAAACAGGTAATGATCCAAATTGCATTGCTGATGACCAATTTGCCCAGATCAATTCAGAATTTGCAGTTTCAATAAGTCCAGTTCAATAAGCTATAGACTTTCACAATCCTCAACCTCAAATTGAAGCTCAATGCAGAATCAGGAGAATGTTTTCCATCAACAATAACCATCCTTGATGCTAATACTCAGAGTGACAGAGATGTGAATGTCAGACACATCCTAAATAACTTTTGTCAGATTTGTCAGGTGGCCGAGTTCTATCAAAGGCTCAAGTTTTCACCTCATGAGGTCCATGAAGGTATTCACCAAAAGTAGGAGTAACAAGAATAGGAGAGAAGGCAGAAATAATAAAAACCATCAGGAGCAAAGGGAAAGAAGCTAGCTTAAATGATAAAAACAGAAAAAGGCCATGGGTGGATAAGGACCTCTGATTTGACTGACTTCAAGAACTCTAACCTCTGCTTATGTTCCAGTGATGACAATTCCTGCTAAATCTATGGAAAAATTAGATGAATAATTCAAAGCAAACGGAATGCACATTAGTTTTGTAAGGGCTTGTATGCTAATACTATCAAAGAGGGAGATGTGTTGCTCTTGAGGCTATTGTAGCTCTTGCACCCCCCCCCCCTACATAGGGGGACATGCACACTGTGTACACAGCAATCGTCTAGACGTTATACACCTCCCTGCATGTAACACTTAGTCCCGTTTTTTTAATCTCTCCCTCACTACTGCAAGAGGGAGAGATTCCTGGCGGTGAAAGCGGCGGGAACCCATATCGATGGGGTGGGGCGGGAGCGCGTATCCTCAGATCGTAAAGACGTTCTCTGCTGCATCGTAATCATCCCGTTTCTCCATCAGAATTCATTCATAGTCCTACATGAATACTCTGGATATGCCAGACGCGACGGGGTCACAATTAATACGGGGACAGGGTCACAATTAATACGGGGACAGGGTCGCAATCAATATGGGAACGGGATTTCGAAACTGGTAACCGATGCGATGACCATTTAGCCCTTCTATGGAATTGCCTTTACGTAAACGGAATAGATATGGCCGATCATGATAAAAGATCTATAGCCATTACGGCTGTGGCCTAGGCTCCCTAGGAAGGCCTAACCTTTACATGCTTAGGCTAGATTACAGTTTTCTTCTCTCCAGCCTGACACTTTCTCAAACAAAACAATCTGGCAACGAAAACTGTCCAACTGAAAAAAAGAAAAAGAAAATAACTTCAGACCGCTAATAAAATCACAAGCATGGAATGTGCGATCCACCATGCCGCAGGTAGGTTATCGACCAATGGCAAGGGAAGACTTCTACTAGCAGACGACAGTAATGCACAATCACAATCACTGCGTGCGTTTTCTCAATAAGCAGCTCTGCTGATGCTATGAAGCCTTACAGCATCCCATGACGTCACATTCGTGTTGGCCTATCTAGCGCTCTCGAAGTTCGCTATGTTCCGCTGAGAGCTGATTGCCGGAGGGCAACGTAATTTAATGACGAGGTCGTGCCGAGCCCCAACAGAGAGAGGTGCCTTTTTTCGACAGCAGCTGCGAGCGGCTGGTGAAAAGACGCCTCCACTGACGAGTAAAAAACACCAGGGCTGTGACCGACAGGATTAGCGTAGATTTACTACTCACCTTTTTAGGCGACATCAGTACTACGTCAAAGGCGTCGTCTGCAGGGCTTTGTTGCGCATGCATGCGATGGAGCTTGTGAAGACATCTATGGACACGAGTGTGTATAGTATATAGTATAAGATAATTAATGGAATAGATAATGTCGAGTGTGGTAGGTTTTTCCAGTTTGATGGCGGCAAGAGAACGAGAGGTAACTTAAGTTGCGCAAACCGCAGGTGCGGCTCAGGTCGACAGGAATTCTTTACTTTTGACGAAGTAGTGGCTGCCCCTTCTGTGACTATCTTTAAGGAGAAACTGGATGCTTTCATGGACAGGCAAAAAGGTGGAGGGGGGGCAATGTTGACGTTAGGTACCAGACAGTATGCAACTAGGATAGTCAAAAAAAACAACAACAAAAAACAAAACCAAAAATGCATAAATATTTAGCTTTAAGAGGGTTAGGCCTACCCTAAAATTAAGGAACGCTCGACCTCAACACGTGATATCGAAATGAGTGAAATCGCCTCTTGATATCACTAACTATCCTGAATCTTGAATATAGCCAGTGGCCAGGGCGAGCCTTCAGCGGAGCTACGAAATTCATTGATTTCGCAATGAGTTCACACCTCTGTTGGGACACTGACACTACTGTTGTTTCGACTCTCGACAGCTACTGAACACCAATTGATCTGAATGCTAGATTGAAGGTAATAATAGTTTCATTCGCGTCAGTAGGCTCTTAGAAAGCAATGGCTCGCATCAAATGGGTGAGTGAGCTCATCACGAAATCACGAAAGAGTTCAAGAGTGCACATTGATAGAAGTACAAGTATGCGCGTTGCATTTAGCAGCGAAGATAGTTTCGCCATTGATTCCTAAGGGATTTTCCTGATTATTTTCCTCAGCATTCTCGTGAATGCTAACATAAAGGAAAATTAGCCATCGCAGCAGGAAGCGTACAGTGTTTCCAGATTGACTTTAACCCCCCCCTCCGTGGCGCTGTTGCCTGCAGCGACGTGAGAGACATCTTGTTTTTACCATCATTACTAATGACGCGCTAACTAGTTTGACAAGAAGCGTAACAGTAGAGGTGTTAGTGGGTCAAGTCGTAAGATCCGTTTTATGTACGGCAGTTGCGCTGCCTGCTTAATCTGAAAGTAAGGTTAGTATAATGCAAACATCTGAAACGTAGAAGGAATTCATATCGACTCGGGCCAAAACTGTACCATCTGGCACCACTTGTCATTAAAAAACAAATAACCAAAGAGGTGCTTGTAAAGGCACAAATGAATGTGTCTCTCTCTCGGTAGATGGGCCACGACTTCTTTATGAGATCGGGACATTTTCAGGGATAGGGATCATTTATGAGTGCAAGAAAAACATGACTATATTGTTATTCTCTTACCGTACCACACGATTTCTCGAACAAATATTTTTTCGAATATGTAGGTTATGTGGGGATTCATCCATGTAAATGAAACCTGTTCCCTCTGCCACTTCCTTCATTTTATGTTCGATAACGTACCAGTAACTGAATATTGATTAATATCAATAATATCAGGATTTTTTACGTCAGCCTTGACAAACTATAATTGTCTCTTTATAATAATAAAAAAATTATTCGTAGTTTTATTGCAGGAAAAGCTTTTCAATCGCACAGTTTCTCTTGCACTGCCGGTTTGTTCTGGGAATAATAAACCTCTTCCGAAACTTTCATTGTGACCTTGCATCTCTTTATTATGTCATCTACGGTCACCAGCTCAATGTGAGTCACAACCTTGACGGGTCCTGTGACATCTTCCATGAGCCTGTAAGGAGTGACAGTGAAGTTGACGACTCGATTAGGCCTCTATTGCTTGAAACGACATCTGTTGAAAGTTAAAGAAGTACTATTTTGCCGAGCCGCCAGTCGGGTCCATAGAAAAGTATGAAGCCAATGTTAATGGGGGTTAAAGTCATTCCGGAAACACTGTAGGATTGCCACCTCTGTATTTAACAAAATATGGACTAAGATCAGGCACAAAAGTGTTGTACTTGAAAGCTGCAGCATAGCGTGGGGGGGCAAGGGGGGGGGGGGGGCACGTGCCCCCCACTTTTCAAGAAAAGAAGCCAAAAGAAAAAGAAGGAAAGGACCCCAAAATGCATAACAGTATCCCAGAGTTCCCAGTATCCCCCCCCCCCTCTCCCCACTTTTTCCATCCACGTTACGCTTATGCTTGAAAGTCATAGACTGGGAAATGTGTGTTAGAGACAACGGCGTGAAATCACGCAAGAGAACATTCACCTAGCCCCCAGGTAGGACACTCTGCTGGGATGCAGTTGGGAAAGAGCTGGGTGTGCAGCTGTGAGAAAGAGGAGAAATTCAGCGGAATCTCAACGGGCTTCTCTTCTATTTTCTCTGCTGCTACTCAGCTGCAAGATGTGTGACATTCCCAGTTGAGATTCCATTGATTTTCTCCTCTTTCCCACCTGCATCCGGTTCCATGTCAAAACATCGACGCCAAAACATCGAAGCGACAAAACATCGAGATGACAGAACATGTCGACATTTCATTTCGTCGATGTTTTGGCACGTCGATGTTCTGACATGATACCCTGGAGCTACTGGGATGGGGTGCAGGTTGAAGTTCAAGATTGTTTCCCGATTCCCCAGCAAACACAGACTCATTCCATATCAGATCTTCTTAACAGTGATTCAAAATTTCGCGGCGCTTTTCATTTTTCATCTTAGGACACGTTTCTAGAATCCCTGATAAGTGACGCTGCTGAACGTCGAAGCAGAAGCATTCCGTCAACGTTAGTTAGTAACACTGAATAAGTTCTTGATCGTTTCTTGAAATATTGGGTAATATTTCAATATATTACCACTGCGCAAATTTTTCAAAATTTTATAACTTTATTGAAATACAATTTCATTCTACAATGTAATGACCATTGTTGTCTATGACATGTTCCCAGCGCACGGGTAACTGCTCGATGGCTAATTTTCCTTTATGTTAGCATTCACGAGAATGCTGAGGAAAATAATCAGGAAAATCCCTTAGGAATCAATGGCGAAACTATCTTCGCTGCTAAATGCAACGCGCATACTTGTACTTCTNGTGGAACCCTGGTTTCGGTTTGTGTGGCGCAATTCTCCTCGTGGAAGCCACTGACTCTTGCGAGTATGGTCGACGTCGAGGACCCAGCTCTCATCTCCAGTAACGATTTCCTTCAGAAGGTCCTTTCTGTGCGGACGAAGGAGCAGTGATTCGCAGACAGTGACACGGCTTGCTTTGTCAGAGTCGCTGAGCCGATGAGGGACCCTTTTCGAGTAAACCTTCCGATAGCCGAGGTCCTTCAGATGGTTGCCGATGGCCATATGGGAGACTCCAAGTGTAGTCGCCAATTCGCGAGTGATGGCGTTCGGCTTCGCGTTGAGGGCGTTCCGCAGGGCTTCGTCAGAAAGTGTTGCAAGACTTTCTTTCCAACCCAATAGAAAGTATCCATATTGGAATGGCAGGCTTCAAGATGTTGCCAGTTATATTATTCAAAAATGCAATATAAGAAGGTATGTAAGTGCCATAACGTTGAAAGTACATTCATGCAACGTTTGACTTGGACCTTCAAAGTTGATGACATTGTATTGACTCTAGCGGAACGTTCCTACAACGCTCCTATGTTTGCTGGGTCGTGAGTTGGTCCGATGAGATGTACGCAGAAGTCTAATGGGCACGGCCTAGACCTGCAGACATGGCCCGTTATATACCTGGCAATCCATCAAGGAATTGCAAAGCCTGATACAGTGGAAGAGTAACATAGTCTTACCATCACTATGTAAGCCTAATATTGGAGAAAAGCCAAATGTAGGTGTATGAAATCTAATATGAATTCTACGCCTGAATCAATACAGGATGGAAACGTCCTGCCAAACCAGAAACTCTCGCGACTGCTGCGAGTGCACTCATCCGTTTCCTGATTGCTTTGGACATCTGACGTTACCTATACGGAAGAGCGGAGTGATGGTATGAACTCCTCATAAACGGCGGCAGCGAGATCGCACTAGCCCCTATTGTCCACTTTTGGCGGAAAGAATGCGGTCTTGCAGTCAATCTCGTGATCTACTTAGTTCAAAATTTCCCCTGATAAATACGTCCACATGACTTTCGTTCATTCTCTGATGCTTCCTCGTCCCTTTCCCTATTATTTCCACTGTCATCTTTCTCCCTCCATCTGCCCATTTTAGCTCAGATTTCCCGCGAGCCAGGCTTTGCCAATTTTCCAAACCTCTGCCTGAGTCTGACAACGAACAATTAAATGAGCACAACAACGACATACACCACTTGATTTCTCACAAAATTTACCTTAAATATACCCTTTTCCTCCCAAAGGTTCTAAAATTACCAAACGTTGAGAATGCACTGCGCCTAACGGAAGACACTGCGGGAAGCCATGTGTAGTTTTCGATCTGAATGACCAATAGAATTCGCCCCATGACGTAACCCACGCAGACCAACCCTTTCTTGGTCTTCCCCAGTTGGAATGCAGTTTCCTCACAACAGAGACACCCCAGTTGTATGCAAGCTGCTGAATAACAGCTGCACTTCAAAACGCAATAATCGCCTTTATTACTGCTGGATAATCACAACAGGAAAACACTTGGAACGTTACTGAGCTTCCTCAGCTGACTTGTCTCGGCTCCTTCCCAGCTGAATCCTTGCTGGAAATAGTCAGATTTATGGCAGCTGATGAGATGATTCCAGCTGCCATATCCATATTGTTACGGAGGGAAAGTAGGAGACGGACGACGGAAGGCATGAGAGGTCGAACGAAGCCAAGGAACGGCCGGGAATTGAACCCGGGCCTCTTGATTACCGGTACAGGTGTGCTACCATTACACCACTGAACCCCGGACAACCCCGGACATTCGGTCGAGTCTCTCGATGCCATCCTCATCCGTCACAATATCGCTATTTTCTCGTCTGGACGCGTTAATCACAGCAGTGACACAGCTGGGATTTAAGAGTTGTGTTCATTGGGTAGACTCTGGGTCGTATCTGATTGGAAAGAAAGTTCTCGGAATTTCTTGAATATCCAGTACAATTTTTTTCCAGAGCATGCTAGAATGTTCTGCGTGTGTTCATAAGTAGGTCGTGTCCTTCGGCATACAACCGTATATTATTACAGCCCTGGTGCTCTCCAGCCATGAACCAGCCCTACCATCTTACTAAGGAGCAAGTTCGCCTGCTTCTTCTTTATGACTTCCGAATCAAGAAGAAGGCAGCCAATTCCATCGCTGACATCAATACCGGGTTTGGCCCGGACACTGTGTCCAAGAGCACTGCCTATGATTGGTACAGTCGCTTCCAGAAAGGAAATGAAAGCCTGGAAGACCAGCCACGCACCGGTCGTCCTTCGGAGTTTGATAACTCTGCCTTGCAGGAGGCACTGGAGGCCAACAACCGGCAAACATCGCGAGAGCTTGCGGACTTGCTGGGTGTCTCCCATACAACTATCCTTCATCATCTGGCTGAGCTTGGCAAGAAGGCAAAGTTGGGGTGCTGGGTACCCCACAAGCTGGA
>CAJPEV010002395.1:0-17483 GCA_905338385.1 Darwinula stevensoni | reverse complement strand
GTACATGCCAGGTTTCAAAGCGATCTCAATTTTCCTGCGAAACGGGTCGTATCTTAAGGAACGGAGGTAGCCTATCGCGCAAACAGCCCTGCCCATGACAGGCGTGAGCGTAAGCAGGTGGAAGTTTCACGTGCGCGTACTTGGAATCTCCTGTGTCCTCATTGGATATAGCTTTGTCGTCAACTATAGGCCTCTCGTTGGGGGACGTGCGAGAAGTGAGCATTCCGCGAAATCCCCCTCATCGCGCGAAAACCACCCATTTTGCCATACGACCGATCTTCCCTTCGATCGCTTTGCGAGACTTCCTTCACGGAAGTAGAGCTCCTTCAGACATTTCCATCGGATCGGCAGTTTTTTTCCCTTCTCCGGAGTTGCCTGTCGGAGTATGGTTTTAGCGGGAGGAAAATTTCATCCCGTCCGAATCGACACGGGTGACTCCTCGAGGAATTCGACATGCCCCACGCTCGATTTCCTCGGGCGCGATGACGTGCGCTTTCGCGTGCTCGAGTCCAACCATCCTCCCTCTTGTCCTTCTGTCCTTCTGTCCCTCTGTCCTCCAGGCAAAGCTTCCTGGAAACTCCTTTAAGAGGGTTACCTCTTCATACGAATCCGAGGAAGATCGGAATGTCTTTCCCTGTGGTGTCCATGGGAAGCGATCGAGTACCGTCTGCAAAACATCGGGCACCGATTGCATCAGATGTCGACTCGCTCTGGCGGCTATTTGGGCGTCATCTCGCTTCGGTCGTGCGAGTCTTTCCTTGCCGTTTGGACCACTACCAGATGGATCTTCGGCACTTCATAATAAAAATTGGTCCAACGAAAAGACGAGGGGAAAAGATTCCAAGAACCTCGGCCCAGTAGACCCGCCGGCCAGACCGAGTAACACTGACGTGCATCAAGATGATCGTCTCCTTAAGGGTTAACTAATGTCTTCAGAAACATCATGAAAAATGGGATATTGGAAATGAAACGACACCGCAACTGAGCGCCCAAAAGCTGCGCATCCTTGAACATTGCACGTTAAAAAAAAAACCTCTTTGAAAACAGGTTGAACGTCTTCGAGAACGTTCGTGTGTCTCTTGGGATAACCGTGCTTCATTTATTATTTTGTTCATATACCACGCGACTATACCATATTTATCTAAAATTCCACGCACTTGACAAAAACTGCACCGTCGACATGGAAGACGGACATGCTCGTTGACATGATTCGTCTCGACGTTTCCTTAACGCTCGCCAAATGCAAGTGCACAACGTTCGAGTGTTGGGAGGAGAAAGTAATGAAAGCATTTCATAAACGTCCTCGAGCTAAATTGCTTCGAGCGCTTCCAAAAGGGACATTTTAAAACTCTGCCAACGTTCATTCGACGTCACGGAAGAACACTCGAGCACCGAAACACTCGAATGACGCATTTCCAACGTTGCACTAACGTACCTGTGTTCGCCGGAGTGCATTCGCTGGGAAGTCACGGGAACGGTCGACGAACGGCACACGTTCTCGGAGAGAAGGAATATCTCGACGAGGGGTATCTCTGGACGAGAGGCAAAGTCGGTCGAAAGCAGAAGTCGAGAAAGAGGGAAACGATCTCGCAACACTCCGGAACCGACGATCGAACGGATGAAGTCGCGGCTAAAACCGATCGTGGAGATGCTCGAGATCGGGAAGAGTTCGAGAGAAAGATCGCCCACGGAACGGATCGAAGACGACGGCGCGTCGAGGAAGAATCGTCTGCCGGCAGGATCGGAAACCTCGACCCACGACGGACACGGATCACCTGGCAACGACTCTTCGAGAAGTGAGGGATAGCGGAACGAATCGATATCGACGGACGATCTCGGATTTCTCCGATCGACGAATCGATACGATCGTCGGAGGTACGAGGTGCATACCAAAAGTCCTTGCCGTTCCGTAAAAGCTCCGTAAAAGGAAATTTCGATACCTCTTTGCTCGCTTTTCCACGCGATCTCCTCTCTCCACGCGCAGCCGCCACCTTTTCATCCGGTTGCGGAAGCACCGAACGATCTCATTTTTGGGTCTTCGTTTCGACGGATCGTTACCGCTTCGCGTTCGCATTTGCCCACTTCGCAATTTCCTCGCATTTTAAGAAAAATGGAGAACTGCATAGTATGCAGTTCTCCGTTTTCTCGTCGTTCTCACGGGAATCTCAGACCTCTTCCATGACTTTCGTGGTTTCGAACTGTCGTCGTCGAGATTTGTCGATGCGTTTCACTCGACAAACCGTTCAGAAAATGTTTCCTTTCCTGTTCTAGGCCTCGATGCCCAGTCAAAAATTTTTCGTCGGACCATCGATGGCTTTTCGCCGACGCGCATGTAAGGGCAACTATATGACTTCCACGAGGAAGAATAGTACGCCAGTTTCCCCATTTATTCAAAAGATAGAACGCAAGGAACATTCCTCGCGAAGCGAAATGACTCCAGATGCAAGTATGACCTTCGATTTCAAGAGACGTTTTCGATGCTGTAGTATCTTTCTCGGTTTTTTTTTTCCCACCAAGGTGAACCTGCTGGGGCCTCCGGATCCTCACGAATCGTCTGTCTTTCACGTCGACACGCTGCAGAACGTTGGAATAGGATCTGCCCGCAATTCTCGCGTCAACCTTCGACGGGATTCGTCTTTCCATCAAAATTGTCATCGCTGCGATACCACGAGGTGCGGGGCATCGTAGCGTTCTTCGATCGGGTCTGCACGACGTCACCGTCGTATTTCTCCAACTGTGGATGTTCCACGTGTGGGCAATCCTCCGCGACGACGAGCCACACGTCATGGATTCCTTCCGATGCGACACGGACCGGGACGACGGTGAGTTCCATGCATTTCTTCACGAAGAATTTCTCGGATCGGGCTTTCACGAGTCGAACTTCCCGAACCTTTCTGACGAGGCATCGAACGAAACGAACGTTGCATCCCTTCGAACGAGTCGCGAGGAAGACTCGTCGGAATGCTTTCGAAGAAGCACATTCCAAGTCCAAAAAGACTTTTAGGACGGAAATCGAAACCGTGCTCGTCGGCCTTCCGCCTCACCGCGTACAACGTCTGGTCGCGAGTCTCGCTATTCTCATCGGGCAGAAGAGAGTAAAAGAGAGGACGAACCCCATCTCGAACGAGACGGCGAATGGAATACGATCGGTGGAACGGCTTCGGAGATCCCTTCGAAGTTCCATCGGCGAAGACGACTTCGCACGATGTCGGCATCTCCGGTTCGTCGCGAGTACCAGAGACGAGTACGCGATCGGGTTCCTCGATGTCGACGAGAAGAAAATGCTTGCCATCCTCGTTCGTGCCCGATCCTTCGCCGAACGTCATCCCCGACCTCGTGGCCGGTGGAGAATCCAAACTCTTCGAGCTCGCTCCGCACGATCCGTCCTTCGCCTTCGTCGAGGACGGGACGGAAGCCAAAAGGAACCCCAGGAAGTGAAATTCCAGCATCTCGGCGTGGCCGTCCTTCATCGTCACCGTCACGCAGGAATCACCGATTCGAAGCGAGGTGCGCGAGCGTTCTGCTTTCTTCGCGAATCTGCGAGACGGAAGTGGTTTCTCAAAATGCTCCCCGTTTCGGCCCGGCAAGAAACTTCACTGCGAGAATCGATCCGATGCGTGGTTCTGCTCTCCCACGTCCACGGCTCTTCCGCAATTCCTTCCGAGATTCGTACGACCCCCGACTCTTCGACGGCACCGATATTCCATCGAGAGTCCTCTTTTCTTCGGGACGTACCGGAATCCATCCCGGATGCGAATGGGCTTCCCTGCATGCATGAAAAGTCATGCAACCATTAATAGTCACAAGTCGACCTCTACGATGACGAAATCTGTAGAAGTCGTAAAGCAGCGGTGCACAACCTTTTCCCCCTAGAGGGCCGAATTGAGATTTCGGCTCACGTTCGAGGGGTTCGAGGGCCTGCGGCCCTCGAACATGAGCCGAAATAGACCGCATCTTCAGAGACCGAAGGCATCCAAGGGGCCGCAAAAAGGTCTCCGCGGCCCGCAGGTTGTGCATCACTGTCGTAAAGTGACGCGTCTGACCTTTCGACGTAGAAGCCAACCGTCGCATCGTCCCAGACGCACTTGGAGTTTCGTCAGCCGTTCCGCCACGAAGTCGTCCTCGCTTCCCGATGTGGACTTCGAACGCGTCGTTCGATCCTACTTTCATGGGCCGACCCGGAAATATTTCCGAAAGCATCGAAGAGCGAGTTTTCATTTTCCCAGAGGCGAAAACGTGGGTTTCTCGTCGGGAAGCGAGAACGAGTCGAGGCGGTGCTTCGCATTCCCCCACGTCGTGTTTGGGGGCCGATGACGAACCGAGAGAGTGGAAAGTGGAAGAGCGAAAAGGCTCCTTCCTGTCATCTCGATCGCATTTCGGCTGATGCATCTGCTACTTTCATCTTGACGTCTGCTCTTCCCTATAGGTACGATGTGATACGGGTTCGTCGCTCTCCGTCGCAGTGGGGAGAGTTGCAGTTTTGTCACCCGACGCGAGGCACTCGCGTCGGGTGACAAAACGAGACGGTGGGCAAAAGCGAAACGCCCGATTCGGACACCGGAGAATTGCGATTCCCAGGGCCGCTCGCGACGGAATGCGAAACGAAACCATTCGACTGGAAACGCAAGGAATCGCGAAGTGCGTGCCTTCGTGGAATCCTCATTCAAAGTATCTCGTGGTCATACGAAGGAAACGCTGGGGATTTTCCGAAGGAGAAAGTCTCATCTGCATGTTTCCGATGGTCTGCTGTACCTGCGGCTCGCGATGTAACGTCCTCGACAAACGTCGAGGGAAATGCTGGAATGCCGTCCGAAAAGCGTCCTAGGGATCGACAGACAGTCGCAGGGTAGGGGAAGTCATAGAAATTTTGACCTCCTTAAGCACGTCTCCCTGCCCCTTTCCCCTTACAGGACTCACTCCGATGGAAAGGATTTATTTAAATCCCATGAACCATGAACAGGTTTTCTTATCTGATCGAGGGGGGGGGGGGGGCGAACTTGCTTTTCCCCCATCTCCTTTCTTTCCGCCTTCTGCATTCGATCGCCTCGAGTCATAGCTGTGGTAATACCGTTTCAAAACATCATGTCCACGTCTGACTTCTTTTTAATGTTAACCCTTTAATGCATTATTTTTCCTTTTTCGGCGAAAAAAATATGGTAGGTTCTACGTCCATACGTCCTAGAACACGGGGCAAGTGGGAAAAAAAATTTCTAAATCAAATTTGTAAGGCAGTAGACCCGAAAATGTTATAGCTCATTTGCTACAAACAGCATTTTCGGCTTTCTAACCCACGCTGCACGGACGCCAGAGAGCTCAGTCGGTCTGTCAACATTAGTACATATGTGATGAAGGCAGTGTTGAGAGGCACGACTGAATGTCCTGGGTTCGGTGGTGTATCAATTCCCGGCCGTCCCCTGGCTTTCTTTCGTCCTCTCTCGTCCATCCAACCTCCCTACCTTCAGTTCCTCACGTGACACATACCTCAACGCAAAAGAAATGTAAAAATACGGATGAACTTGGACGCTGAATTATCGTAAAGTTGAAGATAATTGCACTAAAAATGTCAATCTTTCACACGACGAAGCCAGGTGCTTTAATTTGCTTGCCACCAGAAGCGTATGCATGGTTGCTAGGTAGAAGGACCGGACTGTTGCACATCTGCTACGAACAGATTTACCTCAGGAGCTCTCTACCTACGCATTCTAAAAATGTTTCTTTGGTGTGTAGCACATCTGCTACGTCATGCATTAAAGGGTTAAATATTTAGCTAATTTGGCGCACATCACTCCGGTTCTCTGCATCGTTCTTCTCCTTGAGATGAGCTTTTCGATGCATGCAAGAAAACTGATAATTTGAAGGGAAAAAAAAGCTGTCTCTCAATGCAGATATTTACTCTGAGATATTAGTAAGAAGCAGCCCTCCCTTAGTCAGACCTGTCATGGGAAGTGATTGGGTCGGGATGTCATAAAACTCGTCTGCATTTTTATTAAAGCCTAAAATTCTCACTCCCTCTTTCCTCAACATCGTATTCCTTGAGCACGGTAATGCGGGTTCTCGGTTCTCAATTGTTGTCATAGTAAGGACCAGAGGTCGCTCTGTGCCGGGGGAAAGACGAGTTTTAGGGAATCCATCGTTAGGTGAATTCTAACGCGCTCATGACCATGATGCAACAGCCTCACGACAACTCTTCCTCTGAACGATTGCTGTTACTCTGGGCTTTTCCTTTGACTTTGTTTCTTCCCTGCCTCCAGCCATCTACCTCCTCCTCGAGACATAATCTCCTCTCCAGGAAGAACACTTTCCGCAACTGACATTTCCTTGCTGAGTTCTGACTGTTTCGGGGGGAGGGGGTATAAATTATCGGCGCGAACGAACGAACCCGTCAGTTCATGGAGAGAGGGAATGATACAGTCACGTGAGGAACTGAAGCTAGGGAGGTTGGATGGACGAGAGAGGACGAAAGAGGACGAAAGAAAGCCAGGGGACGGCCGGGAATTGAACCCGGGCCTCCTGATTGCCGGTCAGGTGTGCTACCATTACACCACCGAGCCCGGGAAGTCGTGCTTCTCAACACTGCCTTCATCACTATACTGTCACAGTAAGGAAGTAAAAGCCTGTGACCCCAGTGAAAGGAGGGTGATTGACCCCTGACCTATACTTTCAACCACCACCGCTAGTCGTCAGCGACCCCCAGTGATTGTGAATAGTAGGCGTACATGAGACTGAAAGTTTATTTTCCAACTCGGAATGGAATAACCAGGGAAGCCTCTAATGACCCTAGGCTGGTAGTTGGAACGTGGAGTTGAAGTGTATGAAGTGTACTGACCCAGAGCCTTAAAGGACATCAGGTTCCGTCAACGATGGCCTCATGACCCGTCCTTGGCGTTCAGAAAAAAGCCCCCCAGAATTGGCAAAACCGGAAAAAAGCCACCCGGGTGGTAGCTTCATACAAGAAAACCTCGTTAATTCGAGATCCAGGGGATCAAAAAATACCGACTTCGAAATTAGCGGGTTCGAATTATCCGGTTTGGCCATTGTTATTTTGTAATACTGTATGAAATCCACGTGTTTTGCGCCGCGTATTCTATTCCTTTTGTTGGTTTCATGGTCGCCTTCTGCCAGCTTTTCAATGGTGCCACGATTTTCAAGGAATGTGGATAGTTGGAAGCGGTATGCCGAATCCTTTTGCGATATCGGTCTTCGATTTTACTTTCTTGTCCTCCTTCCAACTTCTGTGAAATACTTAACTCGTTGTACTTGATATCTTATTTGCCATGGCACATTCACCCTCGTTTCACTCACAGCACAGAGAGGGAGAGAGAGACTGTGCTGCCGCAATGAAACGTTTTCTGACTGAAGGTCGTACAAGGTGTGCATGAGATAGGTAAGGATAGAGGGGAGATTTAGTGAAAGGGGGCATTAGTCTATATTTGGAATTCTTCTAAATAGAAAAATGGAATTTCCAAGGCAATTAGCTGGCTTTGCAGCCATTTAGTGCGAGGTTTGAGACTGGTCATCTGTAGGTCGTAGGGAAAAGTGCCCTTCGAAGTAAACGAACATTTTTCTGAGTTTATTGCTATTATGGGACCAGAAAATGTTTTCGAATTTCATAGTATCCGTATTTCGAATTATCCATACTATAAACCATACAAATCGCTATCTTCTCGGACGGGGAACGTAAATGACTTCGAAGTAACCGATACTTTGAACTATCCGATATCGAATTGACGGGGTTTTCCGGTAATTATTCATTTCTATATATTTATACATATCAGATAATTAAAGACATTCACTTGGCAATATTGAGACACATTCACGCAGGGATGTAGCTGATTATTATCCATGTTTTTAATATTTAAGAGTGAATTGCCACAAAATTATTCAAGTAACACATGACTGATTTTTCGTTTCCATTTAGAATAAAACGATGAAACATGCAAAGCATCGCCCGATTGGAAACACTTTTTTAAATCTATAAAAAAAAGTCTTACTTTTATTATGAAGGGAATAAGGACTCTGTTCAGCTATGAATATGGACTCATCTCAATGCAATGCTTGAACAGACTTCGGGGGGGGGGGGATGGAGTGGAGATGGAGGTAGTGGCGACGGGCGATTCAGGGGGGTGGATTGAGGAGGGGAGCTAATCCTGATCTTCCCCTGAACAAATTCCAAGAAGTGTTCAGAGAGTGCAATCATCTAATCCTGCAACACGGCCACAATCAAAAGATTAGCGTGGGGTTGGCCGTACTATTCATTTTTAAGGAATGGGCTGAAGTTGGATTTGTTTTATTTTTCATAACATTTCAGTGAAGTTGATCAAATTACATGACATCAATATCACTAAATGTCGCAAAAATGATTGAGTCTTTAATCTGACCTGAACATAACGGAATGGTGCTTTTCTGCCTTTGCCAAAACTGGGGGTCTTATTTCCGGGTGGCTTTTTCCCTAAACCCTTGGTCCTGCCCACTCAAGGACGCCCTGAGCGAGCGCTTCAACCGGGGGGAACATTCGACCTTTACCCTCTCCTCGACCAGCGACCAGGGGTCTCCTCTCGAGTGCCTCTCAGGCTCGACCTCAGCCCTGAAGCACCTCACGACCAGGAGATAGCACCCCTCCAGAGAACAGGCTCGACCTAAGCCCTGGAGTAACGGCCAGGACTATCTCCTCGGTATTCAGGTCGACCTAAGCCCTGAATACGGTCGTGATCGCCGACCCGGAAACAGGCTCGACCCAAGCCCTGAAAGTACGGTCAGCGAGTACCAACAGCTTTCCCCAACTCATTTGACTCGGAGTTATCTGATCGGGACCACTGATCTTCCCGTCTTGAAAGATCCACGACCATAAAGTAAAGAAGCGGAATCCAGGCCCGACCTATGCCCTGAAGAGGTAGGTACGGACTGTATGCGCTCCGCGACCCGGAGACGTAATTCCCGGAGCAGGCCTGACCACGCCTGTGGGAACTCTCTCCTCCTTTGTTCAATGCGACTGCGGGTTGGAACAAAGTGGACCAGGAGACAACTCCATACCTAACCTGTGTTGCTCTCACTTACGCTTCCCCGTAGTTCCCCGGGACAGGATTGACCGCGCCGGTGAAAATTTCCCCCCCCCCTTAGTCCACCGCATCCGTGAGTCGAGACTAAGGGCCGGGACGACGAGCAGGAGAAATACCGGCCGCCTAGCACAGGCAAGTACCGCACAAGAGCTGGTCGAAGCGCGAGGACGAGTTGTTTCCCTCGCGGTACTGTCATGGAAGAGACGGAGGCTTTCCTGACCTCAGAGGACATCACCTGATACCCGTCAAGGAGCCAGGACCCTTTCGCTGTCCTTCGAGGAGCGCACTCCATCCCAGGATCACTTCGCCCCGCCGAATGCTGAGTGTTGGGATACCGGAGCTGTTTCTTCATCGTCGGTGATGTACATTTGTAGTAAGGAATAGAAATACGGGATTTTATCGTGTTGTTACCGATTTCCCCTTGCGATCTTATTTTCACACGAACCCGAACGGACTACAACCCCGTAGCACCGTGACAATACAATTAGGTGACAGAAATAGAAGAGATGCATTGCATCACTTGTCACCCAGTGTGTTTTCACGGACGGCGTATCAATTTAGAAAGGAAAATGAGGCAAGACGTGGAATGAAATTTACCTGGATCCTCTCGAACCCTATGCCGCCTCTTCGATAACATGAATCTGGAGGAAACCGATCCCATACTGTGATTTCCTCCGGGATACGATATGGGTTGGATGATAGCCCTCTGGGTGAAACACGGTCAGGACGAGCCTGGTTCATAGACTGGTGATGCTCCCACATTCTCGAATGAACGATGAATCGTGATGCGATCATATATCTGTGCAGTAAATGCCGATGAATAGGTTGAGTATGCCAAAGTCTTTCCATGTACTAGCCTGGCGAGCCCTATTCAGCGCTCCATACCGCGTTCGACCTCTGACGAATCGACACGGTGAGGCGTAAGGAGAAGCCTGGGAAAGAGGGTCATGCCCAAGGGGGGACGGAGAGGGGGAGGAGAGGGGGTAAAATCTTGCGCATGGGATGACGTCAGCGAAACGTTCCACTATAAAACCGGGCGCTTTGCCCTCGACGGTCTTACCATCTCGCTGCTTAAGGCCAAGACAGGTCGCTCACACTTTCTCGTGTCTCTTGCAGCCGTAATACGTCTATTCTCGTTTGTCAGAGCCACCTAGGCAGCATCGTACATCATTGCCGACCTGTTCGTTGATTTCGATAATATTCTTAGGTTCCTTTATTTCATTCACTCTCTTGGTAGCAGTTGTTATGAAGGACAGTGGCAAGGATTGCATTGTCGCATCTTCAAAGAATATGTATAGGACTCGGACTCGGCAGGCATGAAATATTTCCTTCCATGATTTTCCAAAATTTCTAGACAGAAAATGAATGGCTTCAATCGCTTGGAAGAAAATCTATCCCCAGATATGCTTTCGTGTGCTCGCATCCCTTATCATGATCGAAACGCTATCAGGTACTTGAAAAAAGATGCCATTCCAACAGAGAATCTGGCCGAAGATCCAACGCAACCTCCCACGTCCACGTTTGGCATCTAATTTGGCGTCTAACGTAAATTTGTCGGTCTGACGATTCATTTCAACCAATGGAGGACTAGCAGGTCTCCTCATCTCTTGAGAATGGAAACAATGACATGAAATCATCGTACCGGATGACCATGAATGCTCATCGCTTAGAGGTATAAATTAGAGGGCTGTACCGATGTATCGGCTAACACCGGTATCGGCCGCCGGTGTTGGACTATCGGCCACATCGGCCATCGGCAGGTTTGGAACCAGCCGGTGCCGATGTTCAAAGAATAACGTGCTGAACGAGGAAAAATAAAAAATACCACGTGAACGGGGCTCGGTAACCGATTCTCAACGGCAATAGGAAAAAAATAGGGCTATCGCAATTCATCCATCGCTGTATTGCTGTCATTTTCGATAGTTGAGGTATGGGAGGCTTTATCACCGTCGCGAAGGTCACACCTCCCCCACCAACTCCTCGAATCACAGGCGACAGATTATGGAAGGTGGATATAGGTCGGCGCTCCGATCGAGGCAAGAAATGGCGGAAAGGAGGCAGAAACCTGATCCCGATCGCAGTGAGAAAAGACTGAATCCGCCGACACCCCCACCCCCACCTCAACATCGCCAGCATCGATGCACTATCGATGTTTCAGGTCGATACATGGGTGTATTCGAAACACCCAGCGTGGAAGCAATAATAAATTTGAACGTGCATTCATAATATGTCTGTTTGACTTTTAAAAAATTTTGTCGAATGCTTTTTCGCTGTTTCTCTACACGTCACAATAGGCACCGGCACCGGTACCGGCCGATAGGTATAAGAAAATAATCGGCCATCGGCCCACCGGCAAAATGTGGCCACCGGTACAGCCCTAGTGTAAATCCTTCGTCAGAAACCGAAGAGAGCACAGGAGATAATGAAGCTGAGAAAAATTCTTTTCCCTCAGGTGATGCAAAAAAGGAACGGTCGTCGAAGATCTCCATGAAAATGTGTCGATGATTCAAAAACTCGTTCACAAAGGAGTATTCACAAATACTCAATTGTGAAATTAGTTATCAATTACAAGTACCCACATATCCATCCATTGACTATTGGGATCTTCGTACCTACCAGAACTTTTCTTGATTGAAATACCTGAGCAAGGAAAATGCAGTGAGGATGAACTGGGATCGTTAGGAATTGAAATGAAAGAATTGGGAATAATGGTGACGGAAAAAGGATTTCCATGAGAGCTCCGATCTAATGTGAGATGGCCGGACATCGAATTCACAAAGCCCATCACAAAAAGAACGATTTTCGGTGTAGAGGACATTTTCACAAGTTTCGGATTTCGTGATGTCATGATCTTTCCCGGTTTCCCACGCCAAAGGTGCGCTTCGCTACCCCGTCTACTTACACAGCATGCCCTAAAGTGCGAGGCGTTCCACCCCCCCAAAATGCGTTTCTGCGCAGATCTAAGAGGGGTCTCTCCCAGGTCTCTCCGACCAAGGTATATGCGAAGCATCAGGTACTGACGACAGCTCAAATAGGCGCCATGTTTAGTCCAAGCCCAGCCTGCCTTCCCATTCTCTTTCTCTCTACAGCCACGAATGTAAACATTTTTGCTTGTGGCAAAGAAGGGGAAAACTGGAAAAATAGGCCTATCGCCTTTCCCAGTCGGGACCTCCCCTCTTTCATCTGAAAATGCGTTGATTTTCATGAAAACATGAATTACGGTCGTGCCGACATGGCTCTTCCTCCTGCCTTATATCAATGCTCTTTCCATGCTCCATCAATAGTGGGTTGGTCAGATTTAAGGTCAGGCAGGTTCATCTGCCACTCTCATAAGGGCCTACCAGAAAATGACTGATGGGAGTGGCAGATCTGTGCCAATCTGTGCCTAGGTGGCGTTCCCATCATAAATTTAATTTGATGAGGGAAGGGGCCATAAAATGCAGCTTTTAATGACATTCCCTTAAATTTAGTCACAACTCATCCCATATCCTTTCTCCATATGAATTTCCCCTCAATCCCCTGAAGAGTACAGCTTTTTTCATCTTGATTTGAGCATGAAGGAATCTATCTTCCCTAATTTGGCTGCATTAAAGAATGGAAAATAATATTGATGTTGCTACTAAGACAAAGGGTTTCTTGAACATTTCCCCTCAATCCCCTGAAGAGTACAGCTTTTTTCATCTTGATTTGAGCATGAAGAAATCTATCTTCCCTAATTTGGCTGCATTAAAGAATGGAAAATAATATTGATGTTGCCACTAAGACAAAGGGTTTCTTGAACAGTAGACTGTTTTATACAAGAATTAAATCTGACAGCAGCTAGTACAGGATAAGGTGCATGTAAATTCCTTGACAGTTTGATTTTTAAAGAAGCAATTTTTACTATACTCCAAAATATATTTGTAAGTGTGATGTGAGGGTGTCTTCAGCTGCAAGGTTTTCAGTTATCAGGGATACTAAGGGGATCCGATTTCTATTGTCATAGATTTCACCTTCTTGGTAGAATATAAATGGGAGCATCATGCTTTCTAATGAGGAATGTAATGGATCTGCAGCACTCTGATGCCTCAAGACATCTAAATGATGCAATGCATCCCTGCAGTTCCTTTCTTTCTTTCCATTCCTGATACTACGATGAACCCTAAGGAGCCCCACACTCGGTTGTTAATGGATCGCTTTAGAAGCACTGATTATCTGTTGCCTGTGCTTCAGGCATTTACAGACTTTTTGAGTACATTTCCCCGTACTCAGTAGTTTTCACCTTCCTCAGAAATATTCTATGGCCAATGGCATCAATACTTTACTTTTTCATCGTTCAATGTGATCGCAAGACATTCTATCACAGTGACACTGAAGAAATATTTCAAATCAAATAAAACCACAAAAGTAACAAGAAGCACCAAGCAACAAAACATTTGGCAAATTATAGAGCTACACTACAGATACTATCCAATCAATTAACTGGTATTTACTATTTAACTGCCACAAATAAAATTAATCTTCGGAAAACTGCAATGAGCAAGACCAAGCAAGTCCTAGACCCGAACAAAAAATAATTTCAAAGCTCAGTTCGATTCATGGTCTCTACGGCCACCTAAAATTCGAGTTCCGTATATAACGAGTTCCGCAAGCCTCTTGTTCCGAGAGTCCTTCGAAATTTCGTTTCTCTTTTTCAGCGGACACCCTCGCGTTCGCCTCGCGTCGATGATATTCGCGGAATACTTCCAATATTCGCGGAATATTTCCAATATTCGCGGAAGGACGAGATGGTTGGCACAGTTCCTGCTGGCATGACGCTCGAGAGAGGCGACGACATATCGTGCTGGAACGAAAGCAAAGGTCGAATTTATTCGGATACGGATTGAAAAGTCTTCACTTTCACCTATCCGTCTGGGTTTTCGACATTTTTTTTTATAGAGATAAGGTTACCGTCGGTATATTCAACGTTCGACGATCTGAAGGATTCGACAATTCCCTTCTTCAACATTTTTATCCATCGCCGTTCCGCGCATTTGTTGCATTCGGCTTTCGGCCTTTTTTATCTAAGAGTTTTCCGAGCCTTAGCATCCAGTCAGCAACTGGAAAATTTCTCTGAAACTTGGAATCGTTTCCGACTTTCTGGACCATAAAACACATGGTATCTTCCCAATAATAATAAAATTAAAAAATGTAAGCAGCGCAGATCCGCCCCGAACCCCGAGCCCCATTCGGGGCAGAGGCCACGCCCTCCTCCTCCTCCTCTTCCTCCTCCTCCTCCTCCTCTTCCTCCTCCTCCTCCTCCTCATCCTCCTCCTCCTCCTCCTCCTCGCGTCCTTGAAAGATGAGACGGGGTCATGGGGAATGTTTGAGCCGAGAAGGGCCAGGCAGCCTCCGGGATCTGTGAGCGAATGTTGCAACACTTTCTGACCTGCACAGTTTTGTTTGTTTTTATTTGTTTTTTTCTTCAGGGGGGTGTACTAGCGTTAATTGCTGTTTGACCTTTGCTTGCCTTTGACTTGCCGATAGAAAAACCGATGACGCAGATCACAGGCTTCATTCCGAACCCTTGTAACCGCCCGACCGTCATCCAAAAGTCGACGTGATAGAAGCGCATGAAGTGTCACCTTCACTTGTTGATGGTGACGCTTCGTGCGCTTACCTTACCAATATTACCCTACCAAACTAACCAAATGGAACGTCGAGCGTCCTCACGATCATGCGGCAGAGACCGTGATGACCGAAAACAGAAAATCGGGAAGAGTTCATCGTGGGGTTATGAAGATCGGTTTTCGCGACAGGGGATGTTCACGATGGCGTGACCTGCAGCTCCTGCCGGGGCCCGGTGCGGGGGAACCGCTACAAATGCCTGGAATGCAAGGACTTCGACCTCTGCTCCTCGTGCGAGGCCAGCGGGACCAAGCACTCGCAGCATTCTTTCATCAGACTCCCTTCTCGCGTGCCGGTCGACTCGCTCGCGCCCGAACTGGATGGAGCCACGCGTGAGACTTCTCCGTGTGGAAGATCGGTCTTGCTGGGCGTGTTTCGTCGACTGTTCGTTTCGGCGGTATCTGTTTACGACAGGTGAAGTGCATCCGGGAGTGACGTGTTGTTCCTGCGGCCGGGGAGTGAGGGGGAAAAGGTACAGGTGCCTCGCGTGTCCCGACAGCGACTTCTGCAGCTCGTGCGAACAGGCGGTGGTGCAGCACTTCCTTCACCCGATGATTCGCTTTTCCAAGCCCGATGCCATCGCTTTTGGGGTCAGCGTCATCTGCCCGGATGGTATTGCAACGTCCGTTGGCCACCCGCGAGAGCGCGATGCAATGATGCTTTCGGAGATGCAATGACGCCGCGATCCTTGTGTTTCGAGGTCTTCATCGCGGCGTGCGCTGCGGCGAATGCGGCGGCAGTATCCTCGGACATCGCTACAAGTGCCTCCAGTGCCAGGACCTGGACCTCTGCCCGAGATGCGAGGCGTCCTCCAAGCACCTCCACCACCGCATGCTCCGGATCCCTTCAAAGCGTAAGCAGCCTCCCGACGTTCCTCGGAGGGAGGGGCCCCGGGGGGGGAGGGGGCGAGGCGAGGGCCGCGGGTCGAGTGACCCATCATTTCGAGAGGCTCTGGGACTCAGATCCGAGAACGTCGTTGGAATAGATAGTTTTCTCGAAAAGCAGTCTTGGGAGATGAGGAGCCTGGGGAATGGAAATGAGAAATTGTCCTAGTATTATCAAATGAAGCGGAGGATATTTGCGACAGGATTTCTGTGCATAATTTCTTCCGAAGTATCCCCCACGGAATCGGCACTCCAAATGTGCACCCACACGGATTTCTGTGCATAATTTGAGTCGTTGCGGACGTATACGGCTTAGGCTCATGAGCAAATCGATTTAGCACATATTCTGCGAGGCGAATCTCAATTTGCACAACCTGATGGAAACCATTTCCAGCGGGCTATTCCCGCATTCATTTGGCTCATCGAATCGGATCAGTGGAAGTTTTTCGTTTTGCAATGCATCAATCATTTTGGCACTCTTCAGTATATAACATCTTAATTTCACTTTCTACCACCGGTTCGTTCGCATCAACCAACATTTCTGACGTAATCGGATTCGTACGCAGGCACGTGTTTTCGGGACACACTCGAACGATGTTACGCGATCTCAAACGATTCCGAGATGATTCGCAGGGATCCCGCGAAAATAAACGATTTTCGCATCGAAGCTCATCGGAGTTGTTCGCACATCCGCGTGGAAAGACGAGAGGGTCGGATTAGAGATCGGATTAGAGATCGGATTAGAGAGGTTAAGCGAGAGACCGATCCGGGGGAAAGCAGACCGGCGAGTCCAACGTGGTCGAGTTTTACGGGTGGGTAAGATGGATTAGGATGAGTTAAGGCGGATTACGATGGGTTAAGGCGTGTTAAGGTGGGTTAATATAGGCTAAGGTGGGTAAAGGAGCAATTTTGGCATGGCAACGTGTCTCTCATACCTTCTCATTTCTAACGACACACGTCCGCTCTTGCATTGCGAGACTCGCTTGCGGCCGTTTGCATTCATGCGTGGAAATCCTCTCAATGTTCTGTTTTGTCCGATGCCGAATGGAGATTGAAACTGACATGCTCGGAGGCATCTTGCGGCGAGTGTTCACATGCTTCCTTCGATCGAGAAAACCGTTTTCGACCACGAATGAGCCACACCCCGAACGATAACAACCCGAGTCAGGAACGACCAGAACTTAAAGGGCATGAACCCACTCCCCCTGGACGATTCCCCTCCAGCCCCCCATCGGACCAACCATTCCCCTCCAGCCCCCCATCGGACCAACCATTCCCTCTCGGCCACCTCGCAACCGCTCCTCGCTCGGCCGCTTTCATCGCTCCACGTTCGTTCCAGGTGATCGCCACGGAGCCTCGGAGTCCCCGCAGACCTCCACGCGTGCCGCCCAGGAAGCCCTCCTTGCAGGTGAATTTCACTTAATTCCTTCTCGTCTTGTGTTAACGCGGTTAAGGTTCACTCTCCAAGGTTTATCGTTTTGCATCCGTAATCGTCGAAGGATCGCTGCGTAAGGGAACGAGAGATTCTCGACCCAGTCCCAAGCGGAAACGGCACGAACGGTTCGGAAAGATCGGTTCGTCCCGAACGAACCGGAAATATTGGGGCCGTACCGTCGCTTTGAAAGACCTACTGCCTCGTTACGTCGCAGTTCCTTCATTTTGCTTATTGGCTAATGTTTGTCTTAAGTCTTTTCGTCTGAAATCCGCTGTGGCTTCTTCTTTTGAACGTTTCCCCCATTTCGGCAAAAACCGATCAATGCTACTCGACTCCCACATTTTAAAATCAGTTTTGTCGTAAAATACCTTCTGTCGGTGCACTTAAGCAAAGACATCTGGAGTTGTAAGGGTTCTCCCTGGCTTTCATAATTCAGGCAGTAAAAGCTTAATCCCGAATCAC
>CAJPEV010002394.1:1350-45341 GCA_905338385.1 Darwinula stevensoni | reverse complement strand
GAGTTAGCTGCTCGAGTTAAAAGAGAGTTTGTTGATCTCTCAGGTGTTGGTGTTCTTGTTTTCCTTGAGGGAGGAGGTGGTGTGCTTTTATTGCGCCTTTTGGCGCGGGAGCGTGTCCCGGTCTCTGGACCCATGAATCAAGGATTGGTTGGAGGGGAACACAGCGTGGGAAAAGAACGAAGGAAACTGAAAGGGAGAAAAAGAGTAGTGAGAAGGAGATCAGCCTTAAAAGCGGTGATTCCTTGTGGGATTGGGATAGTTTGAAGGAAAAAGATCAAAACGTGTCAGAAAGAGCCAGACGAAGAATCAAAAGAGTCGGAAGTACGTGAGATGGAATGATGAGGGTATCAGGGGAATACGCTGAGGGAAGGGAGGGAATCTGTATTGAGTGAAATGAGAGAGTATATGAGAGGAATGCAGGAGAACCAGAGAGGGCGAGAGGGAAGACTAAATTATAGCGTTATAATATAGAGAATGAAAGAAAGGCAAAGACGATTTAACAGGGGGCAGAATGGAAAAGTAGTGAAGTCAGACTCAAGAGGTGCGTGAGACTGAAGCGTGGGAAAGAAGGGGGATGAGAAGAGTGTGTGTGGGAAAGAAAGGGGTGAGCGAGGGATCAAGAGTGTGAAGAAGAGTTGAATGGAGGTGGAAGAAACAGAAAGAAGTCGCGAGAGTAGGAAAGGTGAGTTATTGTAATCTGAGACACACCGGAATAGGTGTTAGAAAAACCTTGAGATAGGCTGCTCTAGCTGCCGGGGCTTGAGATGGCAGTGGACTCATTGCGAGCTGCTGCCAAACTATTAGTCCACTTTTCTCGTACGTGGTTTTCAAAGGTAATATGAGCATATTTCTGGCCTGGACTCCATGAATCTATCTGGAAGATGGGATGACAAATAAGGAAGTGTCGTAGTTTATTGATTGCTACTATGAGGGAAGGCAAAACATACAGGGATGTTTGATACAAAACTCTCCTGTGAGAAATGATTCTATGGGTAAGGGGAGGGCACTTTTGTGAATTGTGAGAAATGCGAGAACCCCGTACCTCCATCTAGTGGCCAAGGGGAAAACTTCAAGCGGAACCCTATAGGTTCTATAGGGAATCCTACGGGTCCTATACAGAAATCTTTGGATCCTACATGGAACCCTATCGACCCTATATGGAACCCTATTGGTTCTATAGGGAACCATATAGGTCCTAAATGGAACCCTGTGGGGCTCATAGGGTTCCCTATAGGCCCTATAGGGAACCTATGGGATTCCGATATCATAGGCATTTTCGTAAGGGTGGTGCTGCGCCCTTCACGAAAGTCGCACTGCTCCTCTTGGATGGCTCCCATCACCACTGCCCGAGCTCTCTTTTCCAGCACCTTGGAATAGACTTTACCAGGTATGCTGAGGAGAGTGATCCCACGATAGTTCGTGCACTCCTTCGAGTCCCCCTTCTTAAAAAGAGGAACCACCACACCGGTTTGGCAAACCCTAGGCGCTGTTCCCGATTCCCAAGCAACCTGACACCCTATAAAGCCACGAGCACCCATCTGTACCCATTGCTTTCAGAGACTGCCCGGATTTCATCCACACCAGGAGAGTTCCCATTCTTCAGGCTTGCAATGGCCTGCAGAACTTCCTCCATGGTGAGATTGGTCTCCGCTCTGAGAGGTTCCAGGTCGGGTGGGGCAGTGTCCGGTGTTGGTGGGTTTAAGAGCTCTTCAAAGTGTTCCTTCCACCTCCCAAGTATATCCGCTTCGGCAGACAACACCTCCCCGTTTCTGTCTTTGATGACCCAGAGCGTATGTTGCCTGCCTTGCCGTAACCTTCGGATCATTTGCTAGAACACCTTGATGACAGTGCGGTAGTCTGATTCCATTTGATCGTCGAATTCCTTCCACGCCTCCTGTTTGGGTTTGGCCACAGCGAGCAGCAGTTCGTCGCGCCTCGGAATAGCACGACCAAGAAGAATCAGACCTACTGGACATATACGCCCGGTTGGATACCTTCTTGGCAGTAACAGCCTCCCGCACCGCTGGTGTCCACCATGGGGTGCGCTTGGCGTTACCGTGAGCCACTCCGATGCGCTTCTCCCCACAAACTCTTGCTGCCGCCGCCGAAACACCAGACAGAAATAAAGTCCATTCGGTCTCTATATCTGACGTCTGGGGAGGCAGTTGGGAGTACTTCTCGCCGATCTCCCTCGCAAATTCGTCACGAGTTCCCTCATCGCGAAGGGCTTTCCACCTCACTCGTCTTTCAACGCGTGCGGTTGTCTGCCTCGTTCTGAGATTCGCTCGTATCTGAAGTTTGCTGACCACTAGATGATGATCGGTGTTCAGTTCTGCTCCACGCCACACGCTCGTATGCATCACAAGGCCCCACAAGTCCGCCGAAACGATCACGTAATCGATCAACGATTGCTGACACAGTACCAGTCCGACTATCAGACCCCCTCTGCCAAATAAACTTGTGGATATCTTTGTACTGGAAGAAGGTGTTGGTAATGGTCAGGCCATTGCAAGCACAGAAGTCCAGCAACTTTCTGCCAATCCCGTTCAGCGTGGCTTCCCAAATCGACCGATCACACCACTCCATGTAGCATCGTCTCTCCCAACTCGTGCACTGAAATCCCCCATCAGCACAACACGGTCACCGTTCGGAATCATTTCGAAGGTTCCATCCACCTCCTCCAAAAACGCATCGTACTCAGGCTCGCTGTTCGGCCAGTAGACCTGAACGACAGACAAGACTCCGATTCACGAGATCAGAGCGACACGCTCGCTGACTGGGTTCCATTTGATGACGTTTCGTCAGTTGGGGACCAATGAGTACCAATACTCCAGCCTGAGCAAACACGGTCGAGTTGACTCCGCTCCAGGAAAGGGTCCATCCTTGGTCTAGGGTAATGCAACCGGTGCCTTTCCTCTTGGTTGAGGCCAGGCCAACTATATCTAGGCGTCTCCTCCTTCTCCCCTCCACGAGTTCAGGCTCCTTATCGCCTAGTGTTAGCACGTTCCAAGTCCCGATGTTCAGAGGCCCTTGCCGAGGTCCTTTACCGTTCGATTCCGCTCCTTGACTGCCCTTGGGGCATCGTGCCAAAAGAACGCTATAACCGGTGGCAAGCCGACCGATAGGCCTGGATGTAGCATGACTGGGTCCGACGCACCCAGAGACATCGGATTGCCCGGCCCCAGTAGCCAACTTATCAATAGTCACCCTGGGTGCACAGTGACTATCGTAGTCTTGATTATCCTGGGCGACGACTAAGCCAGAATGGAATACCCGAGCCGAACTCATCTTGCTGGATTTGGTTCGTCTTGGTCACCCTCAACGGAAGCCCCTATAACATGGTTGGACCTGAGATAGTACGGCCTTCCGCATCATTGGGGTCCATCCTCGCCACGTGGACAAGCGAACCATTGAGGACGGAAATCATGAGGCAAGTTTTTGAACCCTTGGGTCAAAATATCCTGAAGCAATAGGCATGGGTTTTTCCGCGATATTCAGCGCCGCCCTTGAGGATCGAATGAACCAAGACTGCTGTCAGGCTCAACATTCAGGGTTCATCAGTGCTCATGAATGGCCACCATCCTCACCCGATCTGAAACCGATGGAACCATTTGGACCACTTTGGAAGATAAATTCCATGGTAAACCAAAACATAGTTTAAGCATTTGAGGCGTATCCTTCTACAGAGTAGCCCAAAAAAGGCTCTTTCTTCAACGCATATTTTCGGTGTGATGCTTTCAAGGATATTTTTTTCTGGTTGAATGTAACGGGAAGAAGGAAGATTCAGCTACAAAATGCTTTCCTAACGAAAAACCTATAGAATCCTATAGGATCCGTATAGTGTCTTACAGGACTCCTGACCTATAGTATTCGGGGAAGATGTTTTGGGTTTGGAAACCCGGGCATTACGAAGGAAAGGGCGACTGGGGTCGATATTGGCGCAGCATTTAGGTGTAAATCAATTACAGATTAGGGGCTTTCCGATGGTATGGGCACATGCATTACTATTACCAGTCCTTCCCAGGTCCGCATACGTTATTGCCCAGGCCCACATATGTCGCTGGATTGCGCGTCCACTTCCTTCGGTATCATTCTTTTCTCGACCTAAAGAAAAAGAAGACAAAAACTGCAAGCATATCTCGTCACTAAAACTCCATTCGCATAAAGTCTACTTACCCTTGTACGTGGTTTTCAAAGGGAATATTGGCATATTTCTTGCCTGGGCACCATGATTCTATCTGGAAGATGGGGATGACAAATAAGGAAGTGTCGAAGTTTATTGATTGCTACAATGAGGCAAGGCGAGACATTTGGGGATGTGCAAAACTCTCTTGTGAGAGATGATTCCATGCGTAAGGGGAGGGCACTTTTGTGTCCTTTGAGTAATGCGAGAACCCAATGCCTCCATCTAGTGGCCAAGAGGAGAACTTCAAACGGAGCCCTATAGGCTTAAAGGGTTCCATATAGACCCTAAAGGGAACCCTATAGGTCCTACAGGGAACCCTATACGTTCTATAGGGAACCATATAGGTCCCAAACTGAACCCTATGGGGCCTATAGCAACCTATAGGATTCTTATATATTCCTAAAGAAATACTCCGTATATAAAAATCCTATAAGGCATTTTCGCAAGGGTAGACTTGAAATATCTTAAAGGATGACCTATAAAAAAATTATTGCATATCGGTTACTAAAAATCGGCGTTGCGCTCACTGACCGCATACGGTAGCAGGCACATCCAATCAGCCCTGCGACGTCTGCTAAGGTCAGCGTTTTCCTTCCTCTTCTCGTGAGTGCTGGGACGTCGAGTGGATGCTAGGTCGAGTTGGTGAGCGCAACGCAGATTTTTGGTAATCGAAATTCAAACAATTTTTTCGAGGTCATCCTTCAAGATATTTCAAGTCTGAAAAAAAAGCATTTTGTACCTGAATCTTTCTTCTTTCCATTACATGCAGCCAGGAAAAAAAATCCTCGAAAGCATCACGCCAAAAATGCGCGTTGAAAATAGTGCTCTTCTTTGGGCCACCGTGTATAATGATGAGCTGGACCTCTCGGGACTCAGTCCTTTTGCTTTCCTTTCCTTATTGGCAAGCCTATCCTCAAACCTATCCCTTCTTGACTCCTTCTTCCTTCAGAAGCACACGAACACATTCCCTTCCCTTCCATTCCGTGCAATATAATGGCTAGCTTCTCTTTTCTTTCCTGTCCTTTCCTTGCCTCGAGGCAAGATCTCCTCCCGCAAATTTGCCAGGTGGCGCTGCACGTGAGCATTCGTCGCCCTCCCCACCCCAAAATATGCTCTGATATTAAAACCCATGTCGGAGATTCTCCATGTGGGGTTAGAAGTTGAGGTTGAGAGGAAAACTTGATCACAATGAGACTCCTTTTTAGGAGTGTGAGATCAGGGCGCGAAATTTAAACCCTGTTATTTCTTTTAGGGTCGTGAATATACAATTTCATTATTTACCGAGTCACTTAACCACGAAGGAGAGGTCGTATGGAGGTGACAGTGGTCTCATATTCATTGTCATGATCGGATACCTTGGAAAAAATGCGTTAATTGACTAATTAAATTTAAAGTTAATTAGTTTTTTCCCGACGCTATTTCTTTAGTGTTTTCTCTTGGATCGGACTGCGCAGTCTAGTGCATCTAAACGACGCCCTTTACATCTGATTACTAATTGAATCTCTCCTACTGCTAATTGAAAATTTTCCCCGAGGGAAACACATTCAAAGTGGACCACACGTCGAAAGTTACATGTGATATGCCAATCGCAAGCTCTTGATAAGTAGATTACGCTGGTGCATATTTTCTATGCGAAAGATGAGAAAAGAAGTAGTAATTTTAATGGGAGGTCGTAGGAGAGGCAAGCACGAAATGGCGTGCGTGCGCACGTTCATCATAGGGTAGCCACGTTCAACAGAAGGCAAGAGTGCCCGTTTTCATTGGAACAGAAAACCTTATATGTAGTGATAGGCAGAATGGCGTCACGTCATGGGTTCGGTGGTGTAATGGTGGCGCACCTGGTCGGCAATCAGGAGTCCCGGTTTCTAGTCCCAGCCCGTCCCCTGTTCTTCCTCTCTTGCCTCAATCTTGCCTTCGGCGCTCATGATATATGCCCTGTGTTGCCCCAATGCAAAACCCAATCACCCAAATGCTCAACCCTCAAACTTCTTCTCTCAGTACTTTTGAGTTTTTGCTGTATAGCCTAACTAACTAACCTGAGAGAAAACAGGAAGAAGCCAGCTGAAGCGAGCCGCATGCCTTCTATATTTGGCCGAACGAACGAGAAAGTCAGCCTAATTTGGGGGATGATGGAGAAGTTAGATTAGAAAATGATCGTGGCCAAAGGCCGAGACCCTTTCCTAACCCAATTGACCCATCATTTCCCAAAGCAGTGTCACTTTCTCACTCTTTGGACTTTGACCGAACTGGAGGGAAAAAAAAATAGAGGTCTACTAACCGTCCCATCGTGATGAACGGCGTGTAATATTTGACAGGGGGGAAAGAGGGGAGCCGCGAGCACCCGAAGATGAGCGCGTGGTAAGGCGACGAGTTCCATCGTACCGTACCGCAAAGCGGGAGCACTTTAATCCGACTTTAAAAAACCTTTTTTTAACATGGAACACACCGAACACATTGTACAGGGGAAGCAGGGTTTTCGGCACGACTGCGAGCAGTCCGACCGGCTGAGGAGGAAACTGGAAAAGTCGGAGACGAAAGAACCTCGAAGAAGCGGGAGAACGAGAGTCCGCTTGGTCGGATTCCGACAATTAGCTTTTTCCTCGAAGCGGCCGAGAAGTACGAGCGGGAATTTTATCCGGGGGCGGGCGTATTCTTCCCTGCTGGATACGTACTCCAGGGAAAAAAAACAGATGCAGGTTTTTGAGGGCATGGAGAGAGCGGAACGAGACCGTTATGAGAACCATGTGACTCGAGATAAAGAATCATAAAAGCCGAGCGAGCGGAAATAGCCAAAACGATGCCCATTGCCTCTGTCCTTTTCAAAGTGTGGGATTCAATTTCACAAGCTAACTTCAGATAGGCATCCCCTATATTTTTTTTAAACTCGAAGCTGTTTTTTTTTTTTCTCGAACTGCTGGTGCTTGCTGCAGTCGATGCTCTGCAAACCTTTTCTTCGATATGGAGAACGGGCATTCATCTTATTGACTTATTTACTTCATCGTTTAACGCAAAATTGCACTTGTATTGACCGGTGCGTCCATGTGGCCTGTCTTTCTGGGGTTCATATGTTAATAATAAATCGATTTTTGAGCAAAGCAAAGGTAATCTTTTCGTATGAAGCAAATATGTATTCTCCAAAACTGAGCAAGGCCTTTCATCCCAATCGATTCGCTTAAACAAGAGGGCCTGAAATGTCGAGATTTGAACGCTTATTTGAACGAAAATAATAAATAATAATGAGACACCAGTAATGGCTCACTGTCCCCCGAAGAATGGGAAACCAACGAAGAGCTATGGATAGGCAGAGCAAGGCTAGTCGGTAAGGGGTGTACGTCGGAACATCGAAAGCAGAAACGCAGAAACGTAGTAATATCGAAGGGCAAAAATGTAGATGTAATAAAATGTCGCTCATGCTTAATATCGAATGGAATGGAGCCAGAATTCTAAAACATCGACGAAGAGGAAATTTCGAAACATGTCGAATGTCGAAAGATGTGATTTTTACAGGTGTGGGAGTGTGCAAGCATGACTTAGTTGAACGATGTGCTCCACGAAAGGGGCGATGAAGGGTCTGGTGGAGTGCTTCGAAATGTCTGCGGATGCAACTGGAAAGTCATGAGGTCACTTTCACCTTCTGGCTTCCCTGCTTTGTCTCTCTCACGAAGCCTTATCTAGCAACTTGGCGACGTCCTAGCAGGCAATTTAACTCTTTAAATGAGACTGTGGATCCATCGATGAAGCCATTCCATGGGCTTCTATGTAAGTGTCATGTGTCACGTGTGCATTCTTTCCATGTACATCATTTGGCTTCGGCACTCGATTCCCTCCTTCTCCGACCTTGGTGTGCAATGAACTCAAATGTGACACATATCGGATCTCAGAAAGGCAAGAAAATGCTAGTCCTTCACGGATATCTCTTTCGAAGAGGGAGAAGGCAGCGGGGAGAAATTTTACTAGAGATGTCAGGACCAGCTCTTTGAAAGCTCGTGCCATCACACAAGGGGGACAACTGATTAAGGAACCTTCCAGTCATCACGATCATGCTCTTCCCCATGCTCCCATCATCTGATGACTGCTAGTGCTTCACCTTGTGAGTGTGTTAAAAGTCCCTTTCGATATTAACTCGATCGATCTTTTCTCCTATCGACATAGATGTATTTCTACATGGCCTCCATCGACATTTGGGCCGCCGACTATTTTCTTGTCGACATGTATTCTTTCGACATTCAAAAGCGCACCGGTCGGAAAGGTATTCCTCGTGCATTTTCGAGGTGGGAGGAGGAATAATAATTAAAAAATCATAAATCTCTTCTGCATGCTTCCCTCGAGGCCATTTCCCATCCCTTTTCTACTTCCATCTTCACTTAGCGCCATCATCGCTTTCATTACAATGCCCGGCAGGTCTGAATCCCCCGCACTCCGTCAGCTCGTTCTATGCGCTGCATTCCCTTACTCATTGCTCCTGCCGTCATTGTCCTTGAGAGGCGCTGCGAGTCCGTGGCGAGGAGTGAGAGCGAGAATCCTCGTGGGTCTGGGCGATCTCGTCCCTCGCCGATCTTAGAAGAAAACATTTTCTTGACGGTTTTTAGTTTTTCAAAATTTCGCCGGTGTCCACTTTAGCAAAAATGAGTGAGATATTTAAGATATAATATTAATATAATATTAAATATAATATTAAATATAATATTAATATAATATTAAGATATAATATTTGAAGAATAACTTGATCCAAGTTTCCAGTTTTATTCTATTAAATACTTCACTCATATTTCGTCAGGGAAGTCAAAGTCTCCTAAGTTTCCTAAGAAAAATTATTAGGAACTTCTCTATACCTAGACAACAAATTATAGGATATGGAAAATGGGGTCATAAAAATGGGAAATGGGTGACTTAGAGTGAAGGATTTTGGTCGCCATTTATAATGTATTATTTTGGCTGAGATTTGGCATGTTATGTTTATAAGCACGTGACGTCATCCTCTATCGTAAATTCGACATTAAATGTCCGAGGATTTCCTCATTGAAATATATAAGTCACTCACAGTAATATTTCAGCACATGTGAATGCAAGATTACCAGACATGAAATAATGAATACTGTACTGCAGAGTGTGCTACTGCAGTTGCCAATTATTCATAATTATAATAAATTGCGTGCTTATTATTTTCCAGAAATATGTTCATGGTTTACCTTAAATTTTGGATATTGCAAATCTGATAATTTATTTGTATCGATTTTCAGTTATTTTATTGGTTGTTTCCAGCTTGGTTCTGATAAGTGTGATTTGGTGTTCAAAGTTGAGCTGGCTTGCTTGTTGAGTTAGAAGGCTTGGACACAAGGTTTAATTGTCTCTACTGTGGACACTAAAATGGTGGTTTTGTTCCATTGAATTCATACAGTTGCTTTTCTTGAAATATACTTAAACGTTCAGTTTCACATGTCAATCTCCATATCGCGGCACTTATGGCATGGTACACTAGCATAATATTTTAAATTGTCAGTGTATGTCTTTTGGCAGAATGAGTTGCTCTGGTATTTCCTTTTTCCTTAACCCTTTCTTTCTGGTTTTTTATGTTGGTACCGTAGTTCTTTATTGTAACATTTCAGCATCAATGAATTAAATTATTGCATCCTTTCAGTTATGTAATTGACATTAGTTGTAGTTCGGTGGCGGTCATTTAGTTTCTTGAAGGTGAAAAGTTTTCCCCATTACGAGAATGGTGGAGTCCATAGTTGTGACTGCATTGTTGTTGCTGTTGCTGCAACATGTAACAGCAGATTATGATGTGATTAAGGACTACATGGGTCGTGCATGCACCAGGAGGTGCTACAAACAAAAGAAGGGCAAGGAGGACTACGTTTGCTTTGTCAACGCAGACCATGACTGGGGTTACTGTTCGCCCCAACCAGGCAAAACTAGTAAGAACAAGGTATGCAAGAGGAACCACCAGTGCGAGAAGCATGGAGAAGATCACTACTGGTGCAAAACTGAGGGTGGGTCGTGGGATTACTGTAGCCCTCTATCAGAGAGGAGGTCTGGTTCCAGGTNTGAGGGTGGGTCGTGGGATTACTGTAGCCCTCTATCAGAGAGGAGGTCTGGTTCCAGGTGGGTTGACGCTGATGGGTTCTATTGCAAGGACAATTGCGACTACAGGGGGTCTACATACACCTGGTGCCACAGTGACAACAACCAAGGCTGGGGATTCTGCTCAAAGATACAGAATGTGGCAACCAATGGGAAAAAGTGCAAGGTAATGCCAATGACTCCATTTGCTATTTCTGCAAGAAAATGAGATATCCATCAAATTTCAATAAGTTCTTGTTAGGAAGCAGAAACATGAGTAATTCACATTTTGGAAATTAGCTAATGGGCCCAATACAAGATGTTGGAGTTGATGTATGTATTTTTTTAATAGCACAATTGACTCTAAGAAAGACATAACATTAAAAATGACTCTTGAATCTCGAAGTTCCAAGTGTTTGTAGACACTTTCTTATACTTGGAACACCCAAAAAAAGTTGCGACGCCACAGGCGTCGTAGTTGTCTTGTAAAGTTGTTATGATTACAAACCTGACTACTATTTGCAGTAGTACCACAACTCTGACAGTATACTTTTTCAAAGACAAAGTAAATTTTATAATAATTAAATTTTATGTTCCAGGATGACAGTCCTTGCAGAAAGGATGGCACCCACTACTACTTTTGCTACACCGAAGGAGGCGGATGGGATTACTGTGGAGATGTCGAGGATGGTAAGCCAAGAGAGTTCATGTTTTTTAGGACACAGTTTTTTGAAGAAATTAATTTTTGGGACAGAACGCTATTGTTTTGCAGTATGATATGGAAAGTAATATGAACTGTAGGGAAAAATTATGTACTTATTTTTTTTTAGGGGGCCCATGGCTCGTAGGTGTATTAAGCATTGTTTAGAAGATCGCACTTTTGAATCTGTATCTGAAAATATTGCGAACATTTTTTTAAGCATTTCATGACACAGGGGAAAATGTCCAAACAACATTATTTAGTAACTTTTTTTACTTTATTGTTGGAGATAGATTATTCATTTGGAAGCAGATAAAACAGTGTGCAAATATGAGAAATATTTAATATAAGTTTTTATTACTTATTTTAATTTTCTCCGAAAGTGGCACTTTAAAAAACATGTCGGACACCCACTGTTTTATTTATACTCAGTTTTCATGCATTTGAAATTTATAGCTGAAAGTATTAGTACTGGACCAGTGGACCTAAAAGATGTATTTGGCACAACCAAAGTGGTTGGGCTGGAGGAAAGCAACAAAGGTGCATTGGCTGGAGCATAGAGAAAACACTCTCAGAGTGACAATGCTGCTTCTCGGCAGCCCTGTCATCTGCGATAGATGCACGAATTGATGTTTGTTATGCATCTGGAGTGATGGATGAATATGTTGGATTATAGCTATGCAGCTGTTTTGAGGAATTAAAGTCCAAGCAGCACGCTTGATTGCAACCTGCCTGCGGAGCTTTATGGTGGGTGAAAGAATAATATTGTTTCTCCGAGAAAGCTGCAAAATTTTAAAGAATGTTTTATTTAAAAAAAAGCTAACCTCTGGATAATACCTTTTTCCCTCACCTAAGGGGGCTTATGAAATATTATATGTTTCGGTTGTGGGAACTACTGGTGTTATAGCACCACCAATAAATCTGTTATTCTCTATGGGTCAGAGATTACAGGGTGACTCAAAAGTCCTTGGACACGTTTAATCAAGTGTAGCATTCTCTGATGAAGACCAATTTAATTTCTGATTTGACCAGTGCAAAGATCACAATAAACTAAACCAACCATGTTTTCATGTTTAAAAAATATCACCATTTGAGGCAATAACCTGCTTCAGACGTTTTGGGAAATCATTAACGGTGCTTCACAACTGATCAATCGGCAATTCATTCCATTCCTTCAGCAGATCGAGCTTCAAGCTATGATACTCTTGTGTGGCTTGCAGCAGACCTTGGCCTGCAAGTAGGATCACACACTGTAATCCAATGGATTCAAATCAGGACTACTAGCAGGCCATTCTTCTGGGGAAATCAAGTCTGGAAAGTGAGTTCTGCAGAAGTTGATGGTGGATTTTGCTTTGTGAGCTGATGCTGAGTCCTGCTGGAATGTCCAAGGCTGGGATTTGAAATGTTCCTGAGTCTAGGAACATTTCTAGCACCTTCTTCAACGCACTCTTGATAGTAGCTGCCATTGATCTCGGCCTGAGGCTGCACAAAATGCAGGGGAGTTTTGCCAGAAGCACAAACACCACTCCACATCATCACACTACCTGGTTTTTGAACTCAATGGACATATCGCTGGTGAGACTTGAAAGAGGAAAGCTTTTTTCCCTAGAGGCGATTTTTTTGGGGGTTGTAAGCTTGCTCTACAGTGAAAATTTTTTTGTCAGGAAAAGACAATCCTTTGGAGTGAGGACTGGTTAAACCGTTCGAGCAACTGGCGGGACCTTTGAACTTGTTTCTTTTTGTTGATCTCTGTAAGCAGCTGCACCTTTTGTTTTTTAAAAGGGTTCATGCAGAGCTTTCCCCTGATATATCTTCGCAAGGTCTCTTTTTCCACTTTCAAGGTTTGTGCAAGCTTTCTTCCAGAATGCTCTGGATTTCGGTATAGCATTTGCCTGACTCGTTTCTGGAGCTTCTTATCCTGAAACACGGAAGGACGTCCACTTATTTGGCGATCTGCTGCTCATCCAAGCTCATTGTATCGCGGAATAATGCTGTAGATAGTAGATCGAGGGGTTTTGGTGAGCTTTGAGATCCTGCTTGCTGGAGGACCACTCTGGTTTTGAAAAATCTCTGCTTCTCTTTGATGTTTGGGAACCAAATCAAGAGCTTTCGACCTGAAACTTGGAAGGCAAATAGATCTGTAGCAGATGTTGCTTCACTCAAAAAATCACTTGGCTATCACTTGTCCAACAGTTTTTTCAATAGAGGTCCAAGGACTTTTGAGTCACCCTGTAGTTGTAGATAACCATGCAAGAGGATCTTTCACTAGTTTGTCTGCTGCTTCTGTAAGTGGTTGAAGGCACCTGTTGAAAGTGAAACATTCATTTAGTCACGTGTTCCTCTCATTTTCTTTTCCAGAAAAGCGCACTATTGACCCTCCCTGTGATTTCTCCAATCCATCATCAAGAGTGGATTGCGGTTGGTCAGGCATACTCCAAGCCCAATGTGAAAGTTTGGGCTGTTGCCATGATGCAACCTACAAGGATCACTATAACTGCTTCTACAAACATGTGGACTGTGCAAAGTTGATCTTCCATGCTGCTGATAATTGGTACACTCTGGAAACAAATGGTGACTCCAGGACAGGAGTGCAAGCTTGGAGATATTCAAATTTCACTCTAACTGACACCAATTATGACCTTAAGAAAGGAGCTGTCTCTGAATGCTCTGAGAAAGATTCAGTACTCAATAGAGATATCTACAACCAAGTGGTGCATAGGTTGACCGATCAGCAGGGCAACATGGCAGGCCAGATCAAAATCATCGAACCTAACGATGATGGCAATCCTATCCAGGCAGTCCACGTGCGACTGCTTGACCATGTAGGGGCAGATGGGCATGTTTCGCGCGTTGAAGCACTTCGGGCTGTAATACGACAAAGCCATGTCAACCTAAACAATCGCGCCGATTTTCCTTGGAATACCAAACAATACATGCTGGACAAGCTAAATGGTGAAGCCCAAGATGAAGTGTTCCGCCTTGTTGATAGCGAGCTGGGTGGACCACCGGAACTCTACAACATGATACCTGGGCACAACTCGGTCAACATTATTGTTAACCCGCCAAACAAATATCAAAGTAATGACTGGCGTTCAGTTGAAATTGCGATGCGGCGACACCTTGAGACACATCCCGATGGTCGAGTCGAGTGGATTGTCTTGCTATTTTATCCCAATGTTGCTAATTCTGGTCGACCCACGCATATACTTTACGTTGCTACACTGTTCAAAAGCAATGAGTCTCAGATTGGGGATAGTTTCATTTCCGGAATTTCCTTCAATGGTCACATTACACGCATTAAGGGCTATTCCAAGGATGACTCTGGAAACTATTAAGCATGGATGTCTCAATAATACCTGAATATGACACATCCCTACAAAATATATACATCTGTCTTGACTGATGTTGGTTGCATAGTTAGGGGCACCGCTGAAAATGTCTTTTGTCTTTGAAGATGCAACTGATGAAGCTGGTCCTCATGTTCTTGAACTTGTAAATTCAGATATACTGTACTCGTACCTGTAGTGGTTATATTGGGGATGGTGGTCTCTGAACCATTACTGGTGGAAGTTGATATAATTGTACTTTGAGCAGATGTTGTTGGTATTGTATTATATAATGAATGGTTTATTTTAAATGCCCATTTCTCAAAGCTGAATGAAGTTGTACTTTTGAACAATTGAGCTACTGAAAAATTGTTGATTCTGATATTGCTGATGTTGTAGTTGTTTCTTCAACTGGAGACACGTTGGGTATGTAAGTATTATGTTACGCATTGCACCAGATACCAGATTATTCGTGATAGTGCATTCAACGTACTATTGTAAATACTACGTTGAAACAAAACTAGGGAAAGGTCTTGACTTCTTTTATTGATTTGCCAAATGATCAAATTTTCTGTCTGCGAGTCGGCATTGGTGCCGCTGGTTTTGGGAATACCAGATGTGGACATGGATTTAAACAGTGCTGTTCCTCTGTAAAAGTGCTGCCTGGATGAAAAGTAACATACAATACCGGTACGACGGATGACGAAAATGGTGAGCTCTACGGTTGGGTACGGCAAATCTTGAAAAAGGAAAAGAATACCAACACTGTAGGGTAGTGTGAACAAAACATTTACGTAGTTAAAATAATGAACAGAAGCATTAGCCTGCAACATGTACATTATCGCTACCGAATTCTTTCTTATATGGTATGTATTTATATTCAGAGCTTACCCTTACAGAAAAATCCTATAGGATACTATAATATTCGTGGAATATGAAAGTCTTATCAGATTCCTATAGGATTCCTATATGAATCTTATAAGATTTTCATGTTTCAAAAATCATATAGGATCCTATAAGATTTTTACCTGAGGTAACTTGACGCATGTGCGCATTCAATCTTGATTTATTGCTCTTCTCCGATTCAGAGCGTCATTTATTGCTCCTGGGTGAATAGAACATAGCGAACGGGACTAAATTTGACAGTGGTACGAATTATAACTAGCCAATACTATTTATAATTATCTAATATAACATGTGTATTAACTTATATTTATTTTTTGTACAGGTATAAAAAGCATACTGTATAGTAGTGTGTGGCATTAGTACAGTTTCCATCTAAAGTCACATATATTATATGTATAGTCTATACGCTACAACTGTGGAGTACAAAGGGACACTGCCCGCCTTTAAATTGTCACTTTCTTTGATGCTGACTACAGATGACTAATTTTCGGCATTCGCAAAAAATGACACCCTACACCTCTAATAATGATTGAAATTCCTAACAATGTATTTCAAGTTAATGAATGAATGCAAAAATGAAGTTCATTTCAGCTATGATAACACAGTTTTTAAAGGTTATTGCATTCTCAGTCTTTGTTTTCTAGGCGCTGTATAATTCAGACACAAAAATCGCCCATTAAATAAACGATACTAGCGGCCTGTGGCCCCTGCGCTGGCCGTCAAATGGGCATACATTTTAAAAAATATTTATATGAAGATATGAAACAGTTCGTTTCAAACCCAATATTCAATACTTTCAAAATAACCTCAAGAAGTGCGAAAGTGTTGCCCAGATATTTTTAAACTCATCGCCAAAAAAAAACACCAAGAAGGAGTTGAGCGATCTTCATGAAATTTGGGGAAAATACTTGTATTATTGTGTCATGAAATTGATGCGAGTTTCAAGGTTGTACCTTGAAAATTAACAGAGAAAATTTGCAAACATCCTAATTCAAATGGGGTCTCAGGGGTTGTACTTTTCGTCCACATGAACATGTAGAAGTTTAGTAATCAAATGCGAAACAGGTACTTCTGCTGATGTTTAGTGCAACGGAGCAAATTTTCAAGGTCATCAGATTAAGCGATGTAGGGAAAACTTGCTGAGCTAGTTGAACGTCCCGAGGGATGGGGAAGAAGGCGACTGCATTGATCGGGCCAGTTTCATTTTCTGCTCCCCTCCATCCACTCCGCTTTGCTTCAATCGTTTATCTTTCGTCCTTAAAGCCATGCCATGACGACGTCAACGGCGAAAGTTCGGCCAAATTGATCTATTTGCTTGAGATTGGTTAGTTGGCATGGAGACAGGCATTAGCATGCATCAGGTCGCGCATCGGCTGAGTGTAAGTGTGACTACCGTGCAGCGTTGATGGACTCTGTATTAGAATGGGGCCAACCACGATCGGCAACGAGGATTAGGCTGCCCTCGCATCACGACGCTCATGGATGACTGATATTTGAGGATGCAGATTCTCCAAGACCGATTCGCTGCAACCCGTCTTCATGGACGGTACTGGTGACTGGCCATACGAAAAGGACTATGGGGTTCCCTATAGGGCCTATAGGGTTCCCTTTGAAGTTCTCCCCTTTGCCACTAGATGGAGGTACGGGGTTTTCGCATTTCTCACAGTTCACAAAAGTGCCCTCCCCTTACCCATAGAATCATCCCTTACGGAAATGTCCTATAGGAAACAAACAGTTATTTCTTATAGGAAACCTATAGACTATCTATAGGTTTTTGAAACACGAAAAACCTATAGGATCCTATAGGTTCCCTATAGGGTCTTATAGGTCTCCTGACCTATAGGATTCGGGGAGGATTTTTTGGGTTTCGAAACCCAGGAATTACGACAGAAAAGGCAAGCAGGGTTAATACTGGCGCAGAATTTTGGTGCAAATCAATTACCGAGTAGGGTTTTCCCATGGTAGGGACACTTGCATTATAAATACCAGTACTGCCCAAGTTTGTTTAATTTATGGCCCCCGTTCACAAATGTCGCTGGATAGCGCATCCACTTCCTTCGGTAGAGAAAAGTATTATTCTTCTCTCGACCTAAGGAAACAGAAGACGGAACCTGCGAGCACGTCTCTTTACTGAAACTCCATACTGATTAACTCTACTCATTCTCGTACGTGGTTTTCAAAGGGAATAAGGGCATATTTTTTGCCTGGACTCCCTGATTCTACCTGGAAGATGGGGATGACAAATAAGGAAGTGTCGAAGTTCATTGATTGCTACAATAAGGCAAGGCGAGACATTTGGGGATACATACTATGTACATACATTTTCTAGCCTGCTTTCCCAATTTAATGGAGTTGCGGTTCGAGCATTCCCAGGATGCGTCCTCCAGTGATCTCGATCCTGCGCAACTCAAATTCAGCTGTTGGGATACCGAGCCTCTCGGGACAAAGCCGAGCGACGCAATCACTCCACCTTACACGCGGTGGTATCCACGATCTGGTGCTTTCGGTTATTACCCAAAATTCATGACCATAGGTGAGAGTGGGGAGATAAACACTCTTAAAAACCGAGAGTTTTGCTTCCCGAGAGACTTCCGATCTGGCAACCATGGTTCGCATAAAAGTTCCCTCAGAACTGCAGAAGCCCTGAAGTTGCGGTTGTCGATCTCGTTTCCATGTCTTCCATCACTCAAGAACCAGACCCCGAGGTACTTGAACTTCTCCACCTGTTCCAGTGGGACCACACTGACATGCAGGGTGCACCGAGCAGGATTTCTCGAGAGGACCATGACCTGTGTCTAGGAGACGCTCAGTTTCATTTCGACCGCAGTGCATTCGGAGTCGAACCGATCGAGCACTCTCTGGAGCTCCTGTCGAGAGCGGGTCAAAAGAACGGCATCGTCGGCGACGAGAAGTATCCTTATCGTGACGTCACCGATGTTGACCCCCTCCAGGCCGAGGCAGCACCTACAGATCCTGTCCATATACAGGAGGAACAGGAAATGTGAGACGACACAACCCTGCCGGAGTCCAGCGCGTATCAGGAAACGATCCGAACTCCTCCTACTCACTCAGACGCAGCTTCTGCAATCGATGTATAGGGACTGAACGGCCCGCAATAGCTGACCCTTGATCCCATATTCCTGCAGCACTCCCCACAATTTTCATCGGAGTATACGGTTGTAAACTTTTCAAGGTCCACAAAGCACATGTAGACATCTTTGGCATACGCCCAATATCTCTCGAGGATCTGGTGGAGAGTGAACAGCTGGTTCGTGCCCTTACGGAATTTTCCTATAGGAAACCTATACTTATGTCTTATAGGAAACTCATAGACTTTCCTAGAGGTTATTGAAACACGAACAACCTATAGGATTCGGGGAGGATTTCTTGAGTTTCGAAACCCAGGCATTACGACGGAAAAGGCGACCGGGGTTAATATTGGCGCAGCATTTCCGTGTAAATCAAAAACCGATTAGGGGTTTTCCCATGGTACAGAGACATGCATTATTAATACCAGTACTTTGGGGGGCTGCATAATTTATGGCCCCGTCCCACATATGTCGCTAGATTGTACGTCTACTTCGCTCGGTAGAGAGATGTAGTATTCTTCTCTCGACCTAAGAAAATAGAAGACGGCACCTGCGAACACGTCTCTTTACTGAAATTCCATTTGGAGAAGGTCCACTCAGTTTCGTACTTGGTTTTCAAAAGGAATTAGGGCATATTTCTTCACGGGACTCAATGATTCTATCTGGAAGATGGGGATGACAAATAAGGAACTGTCGAAGTAAACTGAACTCTATGGGGCATATAGGAACCTATAGGATTCCTTTAAGTTATTATAATACATTTTCGTAAGGGACTCCTTTCGAATGTAGTCCGTCTTTTTTAATAAAGAATAGGAGCTAATGGGGGGACTGGTCCCTCTCCCTAATGGTGGGCACATCAAGGGTCCCACCAGTCCTGGTGAAACCCTCCTGCGAGCGGGCTGGCAGGTGGAAGACCCCTCGAAGCTGATTTAGACAATGGGAAAGTCCCCATTGTACCGGTCGGAGATCGTGGTTTCTCCCGTCTGCTATACAGATTACTCATTAGTTAGGACAGTTACAAAATCAGCCTAGAAAAAGATGAGACCTATTCGTTTAACTTTTAAATTATGAAACCACGTTGGGGCTATTTTATATCCACTTTTAAAGATAATTCATTCCTCTCTATTTTTAATGATTTCATTTATATAAGTTTTAGTACCTATCAGGTTCCCCGTGAGCTAGTTGGGATTGACAGGTGCCAGCTGTTAAGAAAAACATTATCAGGCTCCCTGATTGTCCCGACAGATAGAGAGGATAGCTGCTTAATAAGGCAGACTACCTAATGGGAGAGATCCTAGATTTACGCTGAGCTGCATTAATTTGTGGGGGATGGAAGCGATTAGTACAGTTGTGGCTGCATAGATGTAAGAAGGTGTGGATAAGATCAAAGTCCCCTTTATGGGATACCTAGAGGGCTTGATGAGTTGAAGAGTGAGGGATTGGAAATGGCCTAAAAAGGCGGCCAGGGGAACAAAGAAATGGTTGAAGGATAGGTGAGGCTTGGGGGGAGCATGACTGAGTAGTTGAGTCATTTGGGAGATCATCGAGTGTGTTAGCGATATCAATCTTCCCAACTGGTGATTCAAACGCGTATGCTGAAGATGAGATATTAGCTCTGAACGCTCGTCGTCGTTCTTTCTGCTTTATGTCGTATGTTGTCAGGTATTCGTGTACGTTTTCAGGGCAAGTGTCCTTCTCATAGAAGGAGAGAGCTGATCTGAGGCGTACACGTCAAGAGGTGTAAGGCCATTGACCCTATAGATGTAATCAGAGGGGTAGTGGCTTGGGATTCTGTAAGCGAACTTAATCGCAGCTCGTTCGATGCGTGCAAGTGTGTCCTAGGTGGAGTCGGAGACATTGACCCCGGCTGCAAATCCATGCGTTAAAACAGGACGGATGTAAGCTTTATTCAGGCGCATGATGACGTTGGGTTCGCAACCGTTGGCACGCGAGAGCAACTTCAGACAATTCTATTTACGAATTGCCTTTTGACGTACCATCTGCACGTGGGGGGACCAGCGGAGGTGTTTGCGGAAAGTGATACCAAGAAATTTGCAGGTGGAAGCAGAGGGGATGAGATCCCCATTCATCCAAAAGCCTAAAGTTGTAGGGGTTTCGAAATAGGCTTCTAGGCACGTAAAGGTATGAGGATTTGGAAGGATTCATGGAAATCCTCAAATCCTTTCAGTAGGACGAAAGAGTGTCGAAGACAAGTTGGGCGTCCTTTTCTAGCTTGACATCATTTCTTCTCGTTTGCCATATGGCTGTATCATCTGCATATTGGCTAACATATGCATATAATGGTATGTGTCGAGGTAAGTCATTGACATATGCAAGAAAAAGCAGCGGTGCCAAGACTCATCCTTGTGGTACTCCAGCTGTAGCGGTGAAAGAATTAGACAGATGGTTGTTGACTCGAATCTAGAATGTGCGACCTGTAAGATAGGATCGTATCCACCTGAGGACTGGAGCCAAGAGAAAGAGTTGATGGTGGAGCTTGTAGAGCAGGCTCTGATGCCAAGCCTTGTCGAACGCCTTGGACGTCGAAAAAGAGGGCTAGGAAATGCATTCCTTTGTGTGTGGTATGTAACGCTCTATGTGTCAGCCGTGTTAGTTCTTCTACGATTGACCTTCCTCGACGAAAGCCAGCTTGAGCTGGATTCAGAAGCCGTTTGTCTTCTAGGTAGGACGCTATTCTTGTTGAGATATTCTCCAGGAGTTTAACCTATACAGTTAAAAAGGCTAAGAGGTCGAAATGAAGATGGGTCTGAGGGATCCTTTCCTGGTTTCGGAATCATTGTTACGATTGCCGATTTCCAGGAAGGTGGGACATGGGAGAGATCTCGGCTGGCATTGTACAGCTCGCATAGTCTGTCAATTTGTTTGGCCGAGCCGTGCTTCAGGGACGAGAAAAAAACGTCATCGATCCCTGGGGCTTCGTTAGTTATAAATTGAAAGGGTTGCAGATCTCTTCAGGGTCTATAGGACGCCAGATGTTGTCGGTGTCTGGATGGGAGAGGACGTTGTCGGGAGAGAAGGCAATGATCTCATCCTACAGGATGAGAATGATAGGCCTTGGGAGAGTATTGACTGTGAAGGCGGGAAGATGTCATGGGAGAAGCTATTGATTCGCCAAAGACTTCCGCTTTTCCTTCATCAGTGATGACGACTCTTGTTCCGATCTTCAGTGGTTTGGTGGTAGCTGATGAGGGTTTGCCGACACGTTGGAAGAGTTTCCAAATGTCTTTGGGATCTGTCTCCTGATTTAGATTGGAGCAATATGTATCCCAGCAAGTTTCCTGATCAAGGGCAAGTAACTCCTTAATTTCCTTGTTAAGGCCATTGATGATGGGCCTGAGTTCGGGGTAACCGTGACGGTGGTAGATCCGACGAAGACGTCGGCGTTCACGGATCTTGTTCAGTGTGGCAGTAGAGATGGAGTAAGAACGTCCAAGGCGACGAGCGACCTAGGCGACGGCGAGGTCTTGTGCGATAAAAATCGCTTCTGCTACGATGGTTGCAGAGTCGTCTAGGAGTGAGGGAGTTCCTCGGGTCAGCGTGTCTGGGAGAAACGAATCGAGGATTTCGTGAAATTCCACCCAGTCAGCATTTTAAAAGTCGTATGCCTCCCTCACAAAGTTGGAGTGAGAGGGGGCGCGGATGTCGAGCGTGACATGAATTGGGAGGTGATCGCTGCCGAGATCTGCCCCCAGACTAAAAGAGGGGGAGAGGTCGAGCAAAGCGAGGTTCCCAATTGCGAGATCCCGTACGATCATTGTGATAGGCATGGGAGTCGTCATTCAGAATCTGGAAGTTTGAATTGAGGAGGAAGTCACTTATTGCTTCCCCTCTGGTTTGTGTAATCAGGAGGATCTCTGAGATCTGTATGGTGGGCGTTTAGATCTGCAATGAGCAGGTTGGGACCATGGAGATTACTGATAAAATCCAGGTCTTCTAAGGAGGGAGTTGAGTCATGGTGGTAGGGTGGAAAGTAAGCATGCACGAGTTAATGTGCTTCTGTGGAAATCTGACCCGCACAGCTATGACTTCGATGCCATTATTCCACACGTGATCTATGAGGGTGGAATCCAGGGAGGAGTGCATATAAACAGCAGAGCCTCCATGGTATGGTCTTGTTGGAAAAGTTGGCTTATGGCAGTAGAAGTCGCGTGTACAAGGTGCAGATTTCTGTTTCAACTCACTGAGGCATATGACTAAAGGTGTTACTTCGTCTATATAATGAAGGAACTCCGCTCTTTTATTCTTGAATCCTTGCACATTAACATGCAGGATTAATGGAGGTGTGTTTGATGAGACGCCGTCCATTGAGTGAGGAGTGGAATAAGAGCGAGGAGAGGGGCAAGGGCCGTCACAAGGTCATTAACCTGTTTCTGCAAGGAAGAGAATTCCCTGGAGAGGCGTGTGATGTTTACAGGTTGGTGAGTAGACTGGTCTACGGGTAAGGGCGTGTCATTGTTCGTGACTGGCTGTCGTGACTGGCTGACATGCACGGGGATTGAGGATACCAGAGTGCTGTGGGAGTGGCTCTGAAGCAGCAGGATTTGGAGTGTGCTGCTTTGTAACACGCCTAGTGGCCGGTGCTTCTGTTTGAGTAAGAGCAGAAGAGGCAGGCTGCTTTCCTGCATGTTCCGCAGTGATAGGGACAGTTGCAGTTGACAAAGTCCTTGGGCTGATAGGCAGGGTGGGAAGTGCTCTGCATTTCGAGGAGGTGTCTGTCTTGACGATCAAGATGGAACGAGTTCCTTTGCAAATTTTGCATTGCGGAATTGCTCCTGCATAAGTATGCGTTCCAAAGCTGCCCTTCTGTGAGGGCAAGCAGAAGAGTTGGCCTTGTGAGGGCCTTTGCAAAGGGCACAAGTTGGTGTGAGTCCGGCTTTCATCTGTTGACAATCCCTGTAGGAATGTCCAGTCATCCCACAGAAAGAGCATTTTGTGGCTTTTGTGCATGCAGAGGCAAGTTGACCAAACTGCATACATTTGAAGCATTGAATGTTTCTAGGCCTTTGAGAAAAGGCTTCGAGTAAAAATGAATCGTTATCCTCAACCGCCTTTACAAAGAGAAGGGGGAGAGGTTGACCCGTATGAGTTTTTCTCATCCTGATGATGTCTTCCATGAGGGTTATGCCAGATTCTTCGAGTAATTCTTTGACATCTGTTATTTCGGTGTCAAGAGAGACCTTCTTTATGACAAACTTCAAGAGGTTTGTCTTGGTGTGCGGGGCATGGGCAGTGCACATATTGGATGGCAATGTGTCAATGAGTCTTTCGGCATCTTGTTGGTTGGGAACGTCTAAGACGTATCCCGTTCTTTTTTTTTCTTATGCTGGTGATATATCAGGTTGTAAAGGTGAAATTTAGACATTTCGATTTTTTCTAGAAAAATCTGGAAAATGTTAGAACTTTCTATGTAGGTGTATAAATAGAGTGACCAGTGGGCATTTGTTGGTTGGGAACGTCCAAGACGTATCCCGTTCTTGTTTTTCTTATGTTGGTGATCTCTATGCCTTTGAGCACAGAGAGGAGGGTTCTGACAAAGGCTATAGGATTGCGGAACTTTTCCGGTACCGCCTCTATAAACAAGGGGGTCCGGAAGGGGTCCCGCACTGGTCTCTTGTTCCGTGTAGGATTCTGAGGGGGGCTGGCATTGGTGTTGAGCCTGTGTCTGGAGGTGACCTCCGTGAAAGGAGCAGGGTCGTTGTCCTCGTTGAGCGGGACTTCTATCGACACGCCCTCCCTAGTCAGGATCGCAGCTGTCTGCGCCGTAGTAACAGGGGAAGGAGTTGTCAAAGTAGCTTGTGGATCAGGTGTTTGGGGTCTTGAGGAATCCACAATATCTATTGACATCGGTGATGTTGCTAAGGGCGATGTCTCTGAGTTAGCTGCTCGAGTTAAAAGAGAGTTTGTTGATCTCTCAGGGGTTGGTGTTCTTGTTTTCCTTGAGGGAGGAGGTGGTGTGCTTTTATTGCGCCTTTTGGCGCGGGAGCGTGTCCCGGTCCCTGGACCCATGGGTCAGGGATTGGTTGGAGGGGAACACAGCGTGGGAAAAGAACGAAGGAAACAGAAAGGGAGAAAAAGAGAAGTGAGAAGGAGATCAGCCTTAAAAGCGGTGATTCCTTGTGAGATTGGGATAGTTTGAAGGAAAAACATCAAAACGTGTCAGAAAGAGTCAGACGAAGAATCAAAAGAGTCGGAAGTATGGAATGATGAGGGAAGGGAGGGAATCTGTATTGAGTGAAATGAGAGAGTGTATGAGAGGAATGCAGGAAAACTAGAGGGCAAGAGGGAAGACTAAATTATAGCGTTAGGATATAGAGAATGAGAGAAAGGCAGAGACGACTTGACAAGGGGCAGAAGTGAAGTGAAGTCAGACTCAAGAGGTGCGTGAGACTGAAGCTTGGGAAAGAAGGGGGGATGAGATATGAGTGTGTGAGGGAAAGCGAGGGTGAGCGAGTTCAGGGGGAGGGAGTGATCAAGAGTTTGGAGAAGAGTTGAATGGAGGTGGAAGAAACAGAAAGAAGTCGCAAGAGTAGGAAAGATGAGTTATTGTAATAGGAAACACAACGGAATAGGTGCCAGGAAAGCCTTGAGAAAGACTCTTCTAGCTGCCGGGGGCAAAGCCCCCGGCAGATAGGGCATGTGAAGACAGTGGAGCCATTGCGAGCTGTTGCCAAACTCCTGCGGGGCTGGGATTCTACTCTTCCCTAATCCAGTGCACTGCTGTAATAAAAAGCTTAACTTCAGCATTTAATGATTCCCTGAGTCATATATTATAAAAATATATATAATAATTTCATGTTTAGCATAGTCATATATTATAAAAATATATATAATAATTTCATGTTTTCCATATATATATTCATGGATTACATAATAAAAAGTAGAAGGGTGGTAAGAAAACCTGATACTATATCAGGAAAACCAGTACTTAATAGTAATTGTAGGATTCAGGAAACAAGGGTTCCATCTAGTGAGGAATCTTGGTACTGCAGGTGCAGGATGGTCAACTAAAGTTCCATATGGATGGTGTGGTGTTAAGTTTTCATAAACTCCATCTGACGTGAAGTTCATAAACTTAATATCATGTACTTCACGTCAGATGGAGTGACATCTAGTTGATGTAAAATACATGTACACTTTGGTGACGTAAATATAGGAACGTAAATTTTACGTAAACGTGATGTCATTTTCATGGCAATCGCAAGAAATTTTCATTGTTTGCAAAAAATTGATATCTTGTTTACGTGAACATGCTGCTTGGGGTCTGAATTTCTGAATTTATTTAGAACGCCACCACTGTTCTCAGGCAAGCGATAACTACATCATTCTCGAGGCGGGGGACCAGGATTGGAAGGAGAAGGCGGGAGGGGATGGGCCTTGACCTCACGCTCCACCCCCCCCCCCTCCTCCCCCTTCGTTCTCGCCCTTGGCCCGAGAGGCGACGAGTCTGAGGGGTGGGGAGACACTAAAAGACATCTATGAAACGCTTCGGGCATAGCTCTTTTTTCAGGGAGGGTACTGCGCCGCCTTAAACGACAGTGACGTTCTCAAACGGCTCGTTTCCTTACCAGCAATCGTATCCTCGATTCCACCGTCAAGAAACCGTGCCGTGGAGCCTGCACGGCCTGCACGGATCGCAGCCCAAGTGTAGCGTCCGACGATGCCGTCAGGAACCAGGTCTCTCCGCCGTTGGAACGCCACGACCGCCGCCTCGGTGTCCGGACCGAAGATGCCGTCCATGGTGGCTCCGACCGCTCGCTGCACTTCTCGAACGCAGGGGCTTTCTGAACCTTTTCTCAACGTTTCGTTGCAGACGGCTTCTGCCGGTTTCGAAGGGAGAGAGTACGGAAAGCGACCGACTGGCATTCTCGAGTGTTTTCCACGTTCTTCTCTTTGGCTTTCGCATCCTAGCACTAAAAACGAATTTTCACGCCGATTCCCACAAGCCTACCCGAATTCCATGGATGTACGATAACGACGACTGCACAGTACCCAAAACAAGATTTGAGAACTCATCGGAAGGTGCCGTGCCTATTTGGGTACCATATCATCTATAAATTGTATATAAAGTATCACATACCGTGATAAATACGCGCTCAGCCCTAAGGAAACAATTACATATTATTGAATCTGTTCCTCTGATGATGCTTCCACAGTTTCCTTCCTTTTCAAGAGGTTTAAAAATGCAACACGTAGCGAGCAGTTTTTCACTTTTTTTATTATATTAAATCCATCTGCTATATCCAATAGTTTTCGAACGAAAGTTTAGAATTTCAGTTCCCTTCCGATGTATTAATACACATGCTACATGTGTATTAATGAACTTGTGGGAAAAAGGCACTCGCATTAGCTGTGCAATGGAAATAAATGCGCAAAGTCGCTTCGGGAGACTCGTGCCGTGTTCAAAGATGACTGTTTAGTGACTGCTGTCACTGAAGTCTCAAGACTTCCGTTTGATTGGTTTCAAGCCGTGCCCCTAAAATAAATGAAGTTTTTGATGGTTTTCTCGTGTGTGACATGTATCAGCTTGGTTGGAACGGTTTCTTGCTTTTTCTAGATGAATTCCAAAAGCTAGGAAAATCATGGATCGAGCCGAAATAAATAGGACAGTCGTTAAGCTCAGAATGCGTAAATTAAGTCCGGTCCTTTCCCAAACTTGTCCGCAATTGCTGAAGATTTGTTGCAGCGATTAATTAGGAATTAAATATACGCCGAGCGATGTGTGCTGCGGAGGCAGAGACGCGTGCAATCACATACGTACTCGTGCAAAGGTATATAAGCATCCTGCATTATGCTCCTTGGCGTAACATATTCCGGGCCACTCTTCACAAACGATGCCTGAACTCACCGTCGCTGGAGGACGCGAAGGCGGCGAGGCCCAAGAGAAGCAACGACGCTGCCGTCCGGCGAAACATCGCGGTGTCCGTCGAGTCAGACGACGAGCTGTTGGACGAGGACGATGCAACGCTTTTTATTATCGGGCACGGTTGGTTCCCCCGTTGACTCTTGCTCGTCCTTTTTTTTTTTTTTAAAGGCGACTGCCGCAGTTCAAAGAAGACATGAGTAATTGGGTGGGTGATTTGGCAGCTGCTCTACCAGCAAAAGGGATACGTGACTCTTAATGCTGTCTCTCAGAAGTCGTTCGTTCCGTGCATCTGCATGACAAGGCGATGTTGTCGATGAGGTTTGAGGGAAAGCTACAGCTTCGAGATGTGCCCATGTGGCTACAAACTCAGAAATGGGTTCATCGAGATCGAACTTCACAGCGTAATAACATTACCCTTCGTGCGCGATTGCCGATGGCATAGGAAAAATAAGTAACTTTAATTATTCGCGTCATTTCGGGTGTGTAGTTTCCAATGCACGACGAAAAATAATTTAGTTTTCGTATCGAATGCAGTCACAAATAGCCACCTCGATAGGAACGGAAGCGATCCTCTGTTTACACTGAAGCCCCTGAAACGTTTCGAATCGAGTGCCCGTTCCTCTTGAGCTTCACTTCTTAATCTGCAGTGGCGTGACAGCTGGTCTATTCCGAGCGCCGGCAGCTACTTTTGGCCTGTTTGCCTTTAAAAGAAGCATGACAATTTTCACCACTCCTCATTGTTGCATCATCGCCGTAAGGCATCGTCCCCACTCTTCATCGCTCACATCAGTTGATAATACAGAGGTGCAGAATTTTTCTATTGAGGTTCGAAAGCTTCTGGATTCTCTCTCATATTTGAGTTACATCGCACTAATATTTTTTCTTTGATGAGAAACATGATTTTAATGGGAACACCCTCTTTCCCCCGACCCTGGCTTAACTTGTCCTCAAAGCACAAACTATTCAATATTTTCGAAACCAAATTTTGTATTTAAAAAATATTTCGTGCAGAAGCAAACGGATTTCGACTCACCGCCTCCTACACACTGACGCAAACGATGAGAGTGCCACTTTGAATGGTGACTGCACTATGTCCCTGTGTCTGAGAGCGGAGGCAATATTTACGAACGCGTCGACGAGCTGGATTCTCAGAAGGCATCATGATGACAAGGGACAGTGCCATCTGTTTCGTCTCGAGACTGTCAAGGGGCTCCCGTCAGATTACAATTATTGGTATTTCATCGTTGACAAACTTCATTTCTAGAAGACATTTTTAAGACGCTCTCCTGCGAAAGAAAACCTACGTATAACTTTTTTTCTGGTCTAAAAGATCCTTTCTATGAACCTGGTGCGATGATTTGTCACATTGATATTAAGGTCTCTAAAGCGGAGAAACTTCGTTGAGGAACCTCCCACGTTGTTCCTGAGAAGCTTGAAACATCTGAGTCAATGAGAACGAAGGAACACCGTGGTTTCTTTTCAAGGCAATAGCGGTGGACCAAGAACACTCAGGCCCACGGGATAGCATTATACTTGAAACGCACCAACTTTCATATACAAGGTGATTTTGTATTCATGAGACCATTATAAATAATAATAATCTTGGAACAGAGTTAGATGTTTGAAAATTCGCATAAAGAAACCATGAACTTGGGAAAGTTATGTTCTATGAATATAACTTTCCATGTTCAATGTTCATGTTCAATGAACATGTTCAATGTGTCCTCCTCTGTGCGCAATTACATGTCGCAGGGGTGTGGTGTATCACAATTGCCTGCAGGGTATCCAGGAGAATGGAATAACTTCACATTTTATGGCCGCCTTCAGGTCTTTGAACGTACATGGAATTAACGTTGACTCTGAAACTCAGTCCTTCTGGTATCCGCAGAGAAAAGAGTCAGATGGATTGAGATCTCGACCTGCAACACAGCGAACATTGAGTTAAAATTCCTGCCCTAGAACTCCTGTGCCAGAACGCTGTCTGACACATTTCCTGGTATCCACAGCGGTGGATTATTATGGCCACCATTTCCCCCCAATCTCAATCCATGTGGCTATTTCCTCTGGGGAAACATAAAGGATAAAGTCTTCGAGTCACGGCTAATTCCATGTACATTTGAAAACTTGAAGACGCCACAGAACGTGATGTCTACTCCATTTCCTGGGATACTCTGCAGGCAGTTGTGCAGAATTCCACCACACCCCTACGACCGGTGATTGCGGAGAGAGGAGGACATATTCAACATGTTTCTTAGTAGAGCATAACTTCCTCATATTCATGTATTCTTGATGCGAAATATCATGAAGCTAATTCGATTTGTTCCAGGATTATGAATATTCCTAATGATCCCATGAATAAAAACCACCCTGTAGATGCCTCGACTAGAAATCACGAAATGATCGTCTTTCTAAGCTTTTGGCGCTCAACTGCATCGAATGTAATTTGAACGGTGTGCCGCCATCAAATTTTTGCCGAATTAAGATGACAACTCCTCCAGAATGCAAGACGGGCCAGTGAAAAAGTTTTCAGATCAAGAGGGCAGTCAACAACTGGAAATTTAAAAAACCTTCCTCTGTGGTCGTGTGAGTGTCTCTGTGACTATTAAAGAAGGCTCAGAACAGCAGCAGGTCCTAATCACGTTTGCCTAGTGGAGTCCAACTTGGTCGAGGACTGCCGCATTAAGGTACTACGGGAACATGAAAATCGACCCCCTTAGATCTAGATTCCGTTTTATAATTGTTGTAGGGGTCCTCGAGAAAGGGCCTTGGAGCCAATTGCTGGTTCTCTCAGGTCACCCCCGGGGAGGCCATGATCTGTGGCCAAAGGTCAACATTTGCATGCTTCTCTTTGAAAATCTCCATCTCCCCAACCCTTGGTCGCAGAAACGTCAAATTTGCACCATTCTCCTTGAGACATACAGCACTAAATGGAAAAATAAATGCACATATACACTGTCGTTCCCGAGACGCCATGACGCCATAACTGAGAAATTTTCTATATTTTATTTTCGGATTCTGTTTTTTCGCTCTCATTCCTCGTAGAAATTTTCTATCGGCAATAGCATGCTCCAGTTTTTGGAAGCTATTATGGTCCATCTTTTTGCGGAGTTGGGCATGGTTTCCTCCTACCGTTCCCCCTCAGTGTTCGTCAGTGTTCGAGCTGGCCATGCTGGCCATTTCTGGCACAACTGGGAAAAATCCTAAGATTCAGGAACCAGTTCATCTGGAAAGGCGATTTAGGTGTCATCTAAATTGCAGATAATTCCATCACACCATTGACTGAGGAATGCAGCTCGTGATCGTAGACGAGGCAGGAGCCATGCAGGAGAAACGTGCTCGATTGCTGCATGATTTTTCAACATGGTCTCGGTCACGTAGGCGGCGATTCATAAGGGGCTCAGGGGACTTCAGTCCCCCCCCCCAAAAAAAAAAAAAAAAAATTGGCAGAAGTGGCTCGCACCGAGGACGAGAATAAGGAATATTGGAGTAATGTCTCTGAACCCCCAAATTTCTCAAATTCCTTCCTCTGAAGTCAGTAGCAGGAGCCAGTTAGACAAGAGGAAATAGGAAAGGGTCAGTCGAGTGGGAAGTGCGTTCATAGGAGACGGTGCTGGGGCAGGCGAAGGAAAATGGGCGAGTGAGGCGGGAGGGAGACCCAACAGGGAAGAACTGCGCGCGAGCATTCAAGTTTTCATGGAAAGCATCAATTAACACGTTGGCGACAATGCGTCCTGATGCCAGGACGCAGATTTTTTGCCACGTGGGACAATGCGTCCTGATGGTTAAAAAAAAAGTCTCAGGTTCCAAAAAAAGTCTTGTGCGTAGATATCGAGTATCTAGCGATCACGAACGTTCCAGAAGATTATGATTTCATAATTACTGATAAAAATTCCAAAAAATTCAACTTAAAAAAAAAACTCGGCAAAAAAACTATTTTCTGGGACCATGCGTCCTGATGGCAGGATGCATTTTTTGACAAATAAAAATGCGCGTGGTCCCACGCGGCGGACAAGCAAAAATAGGCTGGTCGTCAACGTGTTAAAGCCTAGTATCCTCTATCCCTTAAGAGACAGTAATCAATCTTGGTGCCATTGGATCCGTGAAACATCCCTATATGGGATAGGGCCAAAAAAATCCTGTATTCTTGACCGGTGAGAGGAGAACGTCGATCCGGAATGGAAGAAATAACCTAAATAGTCGAGAAAGGCCGCAGGAAAAATCGATAGGCTCCTAGGGTAATGAACGGATTCTCTGGAATATTGCCATGAAGCTGATTAAGAGACTTTTAAGAGATCTACATGAGGAATTTGTGAAATTCAGCTTCGTTTTCAAGGATTGTCCGTCAACGTCACGACCCTCGTCACGAGCGAATTTGCTCCATCACCAAGGAGTAAAATTTCTGTCCTCCTCCGTGAGTAAAAACGCTCCCATCAGAAAGTGATGGAGATGTCATGCAAATACGAAAATTCTCATATATAATGTGTCGCCTTCGCTCTCGTACAGGCGATGACCTACCTCTGCCTGTACTGAACACAGCACACGTCAGAGGATAGACCACCTCTTATAGGTTCCGTAGAGCGTCCGAGTTATCAGTCCCTTATTACCGCATTTATTAAGGTATGAGAGAATGAAATTCACGGACAGTCTATACATTCTAGATCTTCTATGTGGATAAAAGCACCTGTGTTCCAAGGGGGTTCTCAATAGGAATATGAGCTTGTTTATGGCCTGGACTCCATGAAAATGTCTTGAATATGTGGATAACAAATGATGAAGTACACTTGTTTATTGATTCCTATAATGAGTCCAGGCGAGACATATGGCAAGGTACTAAACAATCCTGCAAGGGACGATTCCAGGGAAAGAGAGAAGGGAACTTTTGTGTACTGTGCGAAAAGCGAGACCCTTACCGCCATCTATGGGCCTGACGAAGAACTTCAAAGTGTTCACTTCAATACGAGCGATGAGGGAGCATTTGGGGAGTAATAAGAGAGTAAATTCGAAAAGCTCACGGTGTGCTCAATTTTTACTCCCCAAACGCTCGGAATTTTCTAAGAGTGCAAACCTGTAAGGCACATGCAAGAGTTGCATGCGAAGGCATAATAACAATGGACAAAATTCACTTGGATATATTTTTGCGGAAGGAAGAAACATTTTGGCTTCTTTCACTGTCAGTTTCAGCTTGCGATTAAATCACTTGTAAAAAAAAAGGAAAAATGAATGAAAATTACCGTAATTTGATAATCCTGCACCGGATCCGGGGTAATGATCCTCCGAGAGAAGTGAAGCCAGGTGTGGGTCCCGTTCTCCATGGCACGAATAAATTCGTAATTCTGTTGTCTGTCCACTTCAGGAAGGGTGTTCTCAGAGGAATAGCGATCCTGTCACGGGAGAACAAACGGCTTTAGATAAAATTGAAAAAAACGAACGATTTCCGGCTGCGTCCATTGTTTCTTTTCGGTGTGGCAGATAATCCGCCGGATGGATTAATCTTGCACCGATGAATCCATGGTGCAGATAACAAATAGTTGCATCATCGACATCTGGCTCATTTAATAAATGGGATGTAATTACATGGGTTGCATCACCCTCTTCCGCTTCCGAATTTCGCTTCACCGGCTTAATTCCGTTTTACCTTAGTTTTTGTAATTTCGGGCACGTGCAGGGACTAAAAAACAGGAAGGAAACTCATTATTGCATACCCCGGAATGGAGGCTACGGAGAATTTTTATTTCCGGTCGAAGGGTGAGTTCCGAATGCTGCAATATTCTTCAGTTAACGGATTATGGAAATCCTCTACTCCAATGGACATTTTAAAAAGTTAGGCCTAAAGGTAGGAAGACGTTTCAACTCTGAGGTTTCAGCACTCGGCCCTGACTCTGTAAATCCGACCCGTCCTCGTTATGGTCTTCCTGAGGCTCTGGAGTTCATAAATGCAATGACGAGAGCAGAGAAAGGAAAAAGAACGGATCCATACAAGGGGGAGTGGACTGTTCATATCGGCAACGAATAATAAGGGATTGGATCTCATTTCCTGTCTTGCGAGACTAATCCTCGGAGAGGATGTCCCTCATGGGAAATTCTCTAACGGGAGCCCCACCTGTTTGTCTCCGAAGATCGAGAAAAATATAACAAAAATAAAGATTAATTAATTTATCTTATCATAATATGACAATAGCAATAATTGCATGCTAGTCGCTCCTGGTCCATGTTCTGTTTCGGGTATATACAGTATAGGCTTATATGTTACTTCCTTATTCTTGATTGCCGGAAGAGCCAAATGGAACCAACTCGCAACTCTATTCGACTCCCCTAGTCCAGCGAAACGGTCACAGCACTCAACCAGATGGACTTAAGATACGAATAAACAATGCGACGCTCTTGCTCCATACCGAGCACTATTATCGAATTTGAATCGTTCACAGTATGTCTAGCGCCAGAAAAAAACGACTTCTTGCCATTCACAAAGAACATCAAAAACCTCATTTGGCATACCTATTCTTTATTCACTTCTTTTAATTGTAAATGAACATCTTAGAAACAAGACAGTGACTAGACAGGTTATAAGAAACAAACTGCTAGGCTGGAATTTGAAACAGCCTTGCTTTGGATGAATGATATGTGATGCATTGCGTCATTAGACAGCCCCAACTGCATGTAAGCAAATTTTCAGAGTTCGGCCCTCTTGCACTGAAGTGACAGGTTGTTCGAATTTCGAGTTCCCCGGTATTCCGTGAAGAATAAACTGTGAGGGAGAAGGGACGATTCCAAGCTTCGCACGGGATACGGATCGATTCGATCGGACCGACACGACCCGCGGATCGGGCGTGTGACTGTTGAGGATCGAGTTTCCTGTTGGGTGCGGACGAACTGCAGAGACCTCGTGCTTTCGAGCTTATAGGCCTCAGCGGGCTGCGGACTGGTCCGATCGGCACGACACGGGCCAGCAAACCCGAACCGCGGGTCGTGTTCGGAAAAGTCCGTCCCTGGTGGCTTCCGGTGGACAGACGGACAGATCGACAGGAGGACAACGGTTAGATATTATTATTCCTAAACAATAAGCTCATTCTCCGTCAGTGGGGATTCATGTTGGTTGTTGCGCTTGGCCGCATTCACATCGTGAATGAAGAATGAATCACATCCTTTCATTCCCATTACAATGACATCATTCATCTTTTCTTCCCGTGGCTTCGATGACGTTTCTCATTAATTTCATTTTTACGCAGGCAAGATAATGCAAGGCATTTTATTTCAATGTTAAAGGGTTATGGCGGAAAATTCTGCTATTTTAGTTCCAATTTTGCAAACATTTCGGGTGTCCGGAAAGTAAGGAGAATCGTTTGTAAATTTGCAACTCTCCAAGCAGTGCACTTCTCACTGATTAGGTATTTAGATCAATATGTAATCTCTGTGGTTGCTGATTTTCAAGTCAATCCGTTGCGAAGTGCAAAAGTAGACCTCAAAAGACAGCTCTATAAGCTCAGTGCAACGCGAGATGTTTTCAACAATTTGTATATGGCTACAATCGCTGAGAACTTTCGCTTCAACGCATTCACGTGGTTCAAACTTGGCATTGCGGCCGCTGCCTGTTACACCGAACTGGTCCCTGTGTATGTCAAGTCTACTGTCTTCCGTTGGCTCAGCAGCTTCAGAGAAGCAGCTGAAACGGAGGAGGAGCCTTCCTTTCTTGACCAGCCTCACACTAACCGTCCGAGGTCCACCCAGACACCAGAGCTTGTCGAGACGGTGCGAGAGGGTGTCCGGTCAATTCCCCGGCGGTCAATTCCCCGACGGTCAATTCCCCGACAGTCAATTCCCCGAAAGGTCAGTTCCCCGATCACGGTTTTCCGATCTCACGGTGGCTCCACCCGCTATTTCGCGCGTAAGGAACTCAATAGGAGAACTCAATAGGAGTTCTCACGTTCGGTTACCTTCAACGGTTATCGTTCAACTTGCCAGCATCGCTTATTATTAATAGCTTCTTGCTTTACTGGCATTTCCTCACTATTCTAAGCATTGATTACTTGGGGAAAAAAGAGCCTATCAAGGGAAGGCCTCTCACATTCTGAACCTTATCGTTTCATCTCTAAACACCCCTTCACTTCTCACATCTAGCTAACTATCCGACGAAGAACTTTCCATGGATTTTTAAAGTGAAAATGAAAACAGAATGAACTGATGTAAATGTAAACTGTGGGAAGTTTTGTGAAATACGACTTGCCTCTTCAAGCCGATTATTTAAAAGGGAAGAATATTTCACAGAATATTTCAAACGTCACAGTGACTTTAAACGCGCCGGAACGGTTTTTAAAACCAACTTGAGAACTGCCTACGTACCTGTTCTTGTTTATTAACACTGAGAGAATTATGGAACGTGGAATCGGGGATCAAATTTGGGTCACAATTCTCTCCTGCAATTTACTTTTATTCGATATGTTTGACGTAGCAACAATAACAACAGAAAATTGAATGCAACGTAAATAAGAAAATCTTGGAAAATGAAATGTGACAATGAAAGTCCCTCTGACTATCGACTTTAATAGAACTGCGATTTCAAATTACAGGATTTTCCTTTTTCCTTCGTTCGTGGATAAGCCAAGACTCTTTCCTGGACATGCACGAAAGCCTACATGAGATTTGGGAGACTCACGGCGAAATAGGCCGTCCCGTTGCTGACTCCTCCCATGACCATGTCGGCCCCATACATCTCGCCTTTGGGGGAGAACCCCACTCCGACCCATCCCGTGCTCGGAGCAACGAACAAGAACTCGATGTCTCCCCTGCGGAACCTCGGCGTCCAATACAGTCGCACTTGTCCGTTCGATCCCAGGGCCTCGTTTCTGACCCATCTGAAACCGGTTCGCCTCCGGATTCCCCAGCAGACCCCGAATGCTAAGGCTGCCGCGACGATATACTTGAACTGGAACCCGGCCATCTCTTCGACTGATGAGATGAGAGGTGACGCGTGAGGACTTTATGCAATCGGCCACGCCCCAGCGCCATTAATTCGGTCATCCGAATATGTACGATTACCTCGTTCCAATTTCGGCTTCCTGTCTGTCTCCTTTATCGTTTCCCTCTTTGCTATTCCAGGGCCGATGCCTAGTCATTTAAATCGCTGGAACGTCTTCTGGTTAAAATCGAAAGCCCTTCTACATATGAGTATGATGTGCAATCTGAGTTTTTTTTAGTCACCCTCCCATTCCTTGCTCACTCGAATTCAACTATAGCCGCAAGAGTATGACTTCCATTGAAGTATGTGAAATATGTCCTTTCAAGCATTTCTTCAACCTTATGAACGAATAAGAGCAGAGAAAAAAAAAGTCTCAGACAGGCAAAGAAAGACAGGTGAAGTGGACAGACAACTCCGATCCCGCCTCTTTGCATTCGAATGTGTCTTTAGTGCTTCTGAGCGCAATGTCCTGATGACCAAGGATACCCAACGGAATAACTTTCGTCTTTGATAGAAACGATGCATTTACCTACTTTAGGTAAATGCATTAATGCATCCATCTACCATCGTGTCAAGTTGCAAAGTTCCATGGAGCGGAGTCGATAGGGCTCACAGCAGTTTTTGCAGTTTTGCTGGACGGGCAGGGACTCCTCAGAATAACATTGAAACGTAACAAAAACATTCTGTGTTCACGATTTCATGCTTCTCCTTTGCTTTATTCGAGCAGCATTTCCCTCGTTCTTCTCTGCTTCCTATTTCTGAGAAATAGACGGAAAGAAAGTAATAAAACCTTCGTTTCTTTTTTTGCTCCTTTCCATGAATTTTAACTACCCTATTACAATTTGAGGGGAGAGCTGACATTCGTGTGCAGGTTTTGAACCTCAGAGTCTAAGAGTCGTAATTGAAGTCTCAATCCATTGATCTAACGAATAAAAATGAATTGGATACTAGCCCCCTCAAAAAAAACTTCATCAGCAGCATCCAAATTCCCACCTTTACCGCATGTTTGTAGATGGAAACGGCTGGTAAAACTTCGAGGATGCGATAAACAAAGACATGATTCATTTTTGACGAGCGTACTGGGTCATCAATCAGCGTTCATTGCAATCGTCTCCTCGATCCAGTTCATGTACCTGATGGAAATGAAGAACCGTTAAAGGACTTCAGTTGTCAGTAGACCATTCGGAGTAAAAATAAGCAACAAAAGAGCAGGCAGACAAAAGCAGCATCAAAGCCCCATCGTTTGCCTACTAATGCGTTAAGAAAAACGGAAAATGTTGATCATTGTATCCCTACCCCTCGCCATGTGACACATTGCCCGTGTGGTTCTTTACCACGTTTGCCTCATAGTCGTCCTACTGATTCACCCTAAATGGCCTCGCCTCAAACCCCCTGGCAGCACACCACGTTGAGCCCACGCTGGATTTGAGTGGCGGAGTGGGAACTGTATCGCATTGGGCAGCCCATGTACTCTACGCATCGCCACTACTGCGGTAGCATTTGTCCATGATGGGGCAGAGCCATCTATCCCAATCATTCGAACACATAAGGTTCCTACAATCGATACGAGATCTATATTGACAATGTAAGTGGTGCCAAAATGACAACGATATCAGAGGCATCAAGTAGTGGCTCGTTTTAAGTTTCCAGTACTTTTGGTCGGTACCTGATCTTTTTCCACAGTGAAGAAGACATTGGAATTCCTCGAAGCAATTGTTTAACCCTTTGGGGTCCGAGCGTTTTGGATAAGTCAGCAATATCATCCTAGTTTTTTCCATCCCTCATCATGAGGCCAACACGAGATAACTCGGACGTAGACACAAAAAAGGTAAATCACCACAAAGATTTTACCTGGCAAGCAATTCCAGAGCGGGATGAGAATCAAACGGTTCATCACCATAGGCCTCATGACTCTGGCCAAAGTTGAGGCGTGAGTTGTCTGCTTATTTTCAATGCAGGCTTTATTGCTTGCCAGTATTAATCAAAATGGTGAGAACAAGAAAACTTTAAACGTTTGGCAAGTTTGAGGCAGAAAAACTCATTCTAAAATGTACATTATTTCTTGACATTCAAGTTCCTTGACAAGTCTCATAAATTGGGACGACAGAAGAGGAACAGGAAGTTTCGTCTCACCGATGCACCTTGGTGAAGACGCTGAACTGGCCTGGGAGCAGATCAGAGCATTTTTTACTTTTATTTTGATATAAGTGGCTCAATACTCCCTCAATGATCCAGGGACTTCTCTCCCGACCTGGGAACATTTGGAAGACCATGCCACTCCCCGAATCCCCCCTACACACTGTCCCATATTCTGGGAATAATAATTCTGCTCACTCCTAATATTCGGATTACATGACATGCAGATATTTTAAAAGGGTTACATTCTTTACTCGTGACAGAGCTGCTCATGCTTTCTTGGGAAAATGAATGAAACATCGATGTCAGCCATCAGCATAAAAATTGCATTAATCTTGTACCATGCGCTTTCTCCTTGGATACACTTTCCCAATCGTGTTCAAATAAAGTCCTAGGAAAGCGGAATGGTACACACGGTTGGGATGATTTAAGTTTTACCAGTACTCTCGGGGCGACGGAGTAGTAGAGGGTCTTACCTGTATGATTCTCTCCGAGTTGTCCAGCACAAAAGAGGGTGTCAACGAAGTCAGAGGATTGTCTCGTGACATCCTCGGTATAACGCGAACAAGTGGGTGCAGATTGCACTTGAAGTTCAAGGTCTCCCAAGACTCGAGATGGGGAATTTGTGCCATCGCGACCCCAACCTGCCACCTACAATCGAAACAACGATTAGCGATAAGTGATTGAAAGAACGGGATACCGAAGTGGGTCATCCTTGCTCACCCATCCTTTCCTTCCATGATCTACATTGTGCTGCGATAGGTATTCCTGGGTGGGCAGGCAGACCAGCTGAACTCCTTCCGTCAACTTAGCTGGTTCCTCGAGTTTCAACAGTGCAATGTCCGCTTGGAATATCTGACGCCTGTTCCCGTCGTGTGGGAAGACCTGTGCCACCTGCATTCACGTGCCACGAATGTCCTTCATCTGGGATCGGAAGTGGAGGAGGGAGGAAATCTATTGGGACCCCGACCGTACACTTTTGCACGAGTCCATCGTCCCTGGAGTCATTCCGATAGTGCTTGCCAAGATAGACGAGGAAATCGTTCGCATCTCGGGCTAAGAAGTAGGGATCGTAGTCCACGACGCAATGTGCTGCTGTGAGAACCCATTGCTCTCGGATCAGAGCCCCTCCACAAATGATATCCTTAACATCCTCATCCTTATCGTAGATGGCCACCTGCCATGGCCACTCCCCGATGGGCGCTACTTTCCCTCGAATCATGTGAATCGGACGTTCTCCCGACTTAGGAACTTCCTTCTTTCTTCCACATCCTATACCAGCGTCAGAAGGAACCCACCTTGAAATTCTATCGCAAAACGAGAACTACATCGACCAGAGATAGACACCTTGAGGAGGACGGACCAGGTTCGCAGAAAGGGGCAGACCCCGTCCATTCTTGAGTCTTTCCACAAGTGCGGACCAGCGGACCTCTCAGGAAGTAATATTTATCACAGTAATATTTCACTTTTGTTCCAGTCTGGTATTTTCCTCCTCGAAAACACCCCGTGTTGTTGAATGTCCCTTCCACTCGATCAAGTAAACCTATTCTGCGAGAGGAACACACGTCATCTTCTTGCGAAGTACTGAAAATGAGGGTTATTTAGAGTCGGAAGAAGCCTATTGCGATATTTCAACGTCATTGAATGATCGGGGTAAGTTAGAGTGCTATGCAAAAGTACTGCATGCATGCCTCTTTTAATACGAACGTCAAGCGTGCTAACTTTTCCTATCAAAATGGATGTCCAATGTGGAGGATTGGAATAGAAGTGGTGTCACAATCGATCAACATCTGTTTGGCCCACTGGAGGAGTCATTCATTTTTGCAAGTGACGATGTAGCAATCGGACAGTGCAGAAACTGTCGAAGGACAGGAATAACGCGGTAAATTATTCGAATGCTGAGTAAAATTCGCGTATTCCAAACGTGCAAAAAGTCAAGTGCCTTTGCTCAAACTTGTTATAACTCTCCTCGCGAAGGAAGAAATAAACTTACCTCCTCCTACCGTCATGGCAAGACAGAATCGTGAAGTGTCCACGGTGAATGCCGGGGGTCACAGCCGCTCGCCTCCGCCTGCACACAACAATCTATTAGGGACCCTACTGGGCTTGTCGTGGAAAGCATAGCAGAATATAGGCTTACGCATCCGCGGCAAGGAGGGACTCGTGCATCAGAGCTGATGCAGCACACTTGTGATGCTTTTGGACAAGTGAAGTACGTGTTGAGAGTACCCTCATCACAGAAACATGCATATTTGGTTTCGATGCATCTCATGCCTGCGAGACCGGTGGGACATCGAGGACGTTCCGGACACGTCAAAGTGTCGTTGCGGCATTTCTTTAGCAATTTTATCAGGTTTGGTTCCGACAAATATCTCCCATCGGTGCATTTCGCTTCGTGGATATTACTCAGTAATTGAGGGGCGAACGCCAGCCATGCCAAATTGCAATCACACCGAATAAGATTGGCTGAAAATGAAGACCAAAGAATGCTAAGAGTTGAAGGGATGGGAGCAGACTCGAAAAGTCGCCTCGCGTTTTCGGAACCGTGCAAACTCACACTTGAGATCCAGGTAGCCCTCTCCCAAGGACATCACCTCCAGCATGGGGCGGAAGATGGCTTCATCCAATGTTGCGATGTTATTTTCGGTGAGTATCACTTCTGAGTCGGCCGTGAGACCTGGAATAAGTATTGGGAGTGCTGATCCGAAAATTTCCACAACTTAACTTCACTGCTCTCCCTCTTCCCCATCCTCTGCTCAATCTTCGGACGTTTCCTATGTAGAGTTCAATTTTTAACAGGAAACTTTTCATTTGGTGACGTCACAAAATGTGAAACCTTGCAAGGTTTCACATTTTGTGACGCAACCAGATGATGGTGAGATGGCACAAGAAAGGGATGTCTTTGGTCAATTCCAATGTGTGATTGATGGGCTCGTCGGTATTCAGTTAATGAGCTTAATTTATTCAATCACATGGGATTCCATTTAATAAATGTCATGTGCGTTTGCAACAGTGCATATGAGATCACATGCATCTGCCCGTTGGCCGGTTGTGTCCCCGATGTTCAGGTACTGCACTAAGCCATACTGACCTAGTGGAGTACAAGGACAGATAGTAATGTAGCCTTGTTGCTTTGTATACATGGACCTATAGCCTTTTATGGTCAGTTCCAAAGTAGAGAAACCCCTGGTTTATCTCTTGAAGAAAGCTGCTTTCGCTTTCGCCAACGAGTATGACATAATGGAGCACATTGGACGTCCATGGTGAATGTAATATTTGGGCAGGGGAAAATGAGGCTCCATTGCCAACATTCAGAGGCCTGTACGACTCCAGCTTGGGCAAGCACCACCAACATTGCATGTGCTGTCCACTGCAAAAGGTCTGGGGACTTCATGACTATTTGAATATCTTCATTGAAGAACAACCGAATAAACATCCAGATGGGTATGCTTACCAAGACCGTTTGGCACGGGCATGCACCCATTACAAAGCCATTTGCTCTTGTAGGCTGATATTCGCTTTTCGTTTGAAGGGTGCCAGGCTGACACGGAAGGGAAAGGGCCGTTTCAGGATGTAACGCTTGCTCGGTGGCTCTTAACGCTCTGCTAGGATAAGCAGTGCGATAAGGCGGATATTGAATGACTGAGTTGAGTGCCCTGGTAACCTTAGCAGACACCATAGCAGGGTTCTAGGCTTACTTTTGAAAAATATATTGAAATCGGCCCTGGACGCAAGTTCAGTTTAAAGTTGCAAGTTCATAATTTGACGAAAGAAAAATGCGAGGATTAGCAAAATGAACAGCATCAGAAACAGAACCATGCAAAGATCATAATAAATAAATGATTCTGATGTTGATAATTCGGATGATCCAGCTAGCTCATGCTCACATCAATTTCTGGAATTTGATTTAACATTTTCTGGTTACTCTTTTGGTTTTCATTTTCATTTTTTCCAATACCATTGAATTTAGTTTTGTTCAGATGTTAATCCCCACTTAGTTGTGTTTTTGTTTTGAAACTCCATTCACATTCCAGAAAAATAAATCCTTTGATTCGTCGTGCGTTTCCTTTTCTCTTACGAAAACAAAAAAGGGGTGCAAAATTTGCGAACAGATCCGGCAAAAATTATTCACTAGACAAGATCAGACTGTCAGTACAGATTACGGCTTGAAAGGGAAAAATTCTGAATTCCAGTCACAAAGCGCAACCCGTTCGACTCAGTGCATAGCCGTTGGACCCAAGAAATGAAATGGCATGTCCCATTTCGTGGGGCTATGCACACCTACTTTCTGTCTCTGACCATAACTTCCATTCCTACCATAACTTGACTCATGAAACAGGTAGTTTCAGGGGGCGGGGGAAACAAAATGGTCGCATCTGGGTCGGCCATGATGGGCTAAGAGTCATCCAGGATTTAAACTTTTAGATCTAATATCAAATTTTAAATTGTATTTGTGGAACTGAGCGCACAGGAAGGCTAATAAAATTGATATGGTGAAATTTAACCACCTACTCGTACGCATTCTTCCTCTTTCATATCTGAACTACCAAATCGTGCATTCCAGGAGAATACATGATGCCAAACCCCGTCTCCACTCTTCTACAGAATAAGGAATTAGAGAAATTAGGGCTTAGAGGGAGTGGTTAGAATGAGACGCAGGATCTTGCTGTTCTGCTCAACATCCAGACGTAGTACGAAGTTAAAGCAGAGCAGTTTCCAGTAACTGCGTTGCATTCAAGCAATATTGATTAAGAGGGAAAGTCATCAATCAACTTCTCTCGTACTTCCTTGAAAACAGTCTTAGTAAAAAAAGAAAAAGACCGCGTTTCTCGAGGTAAAGATCTCCCTTGACGTCGAAGCAGTCAGGCAAAGGTTCAATACCGTACCACTCGCCTCCTACCCAAGTCATCCCTGGCCTTCCCGAGGACCCAGCCGCAAGGATGGAACCTTGTAGATCCTCGGCAGAGATACTCAAGATCATCCTTGTGTTTGTACTCTTGTCACGGGGCGTCGCCTCCGTCGATTTGATTCCCTATTTCCGCGTGCATCCTGGGCAAAGATACGCGAATGTGACGGCAGAATCTCAGGAGCACAGTCTCGGATCTTGCACCGTAAATTGTGTGTTGCAGGAACCGAGTGCCTGCTCCGCCTTCAACTGTCGTGAGACTGATGGTTCATGCCAGTTGATTCTCAACGTGAAGAGCAAGCTCATTGAAGCCAATGGATACCTGTCCTACGTCCAGAGTGAGAGTGAACTACTGCCGGAATCCATCCAGGAGGGAGAGACCCTGGTGCTTCGTTTCCGATCCTGATATCCAGTGGGAATACTGCAACATCCCTTTTTGCACTGACCCTGGTGAAGTTTCTTTTACGCAGTTTCATTGGCAGGAGGGATCAGAGCAAATACAGGGCGTTTCATTTAAATTGTACATCTTTGAACGCTCATATCTCTGAGAGGACGCAACCGTTCTTTACGAAATTTGACCACAATATAGAGCAACCTTTGCCAAATTATTCGACAGAGTTTCTTAATCGCAGCGCCATCTATTGAGTTGAAACACCGATTCTGACAAAACCTCTGAAACCAAGATCTTATCTACTTGATGAAATCTTTTAAAGCTAATCATTCGTTAGATAATCCCTTGATCCAGTGGTGCTGAAAATGTCATGATTGTATCTCATCTCCTTACTAAGATATCAATCGTCAAACCTTAGCCACTTAACCCATCCGCTTACACTTAATACTCT